>JBBDGP010005226.1:0-30309 GCA_037952835.1 Lithobates septentrionalis | reverse complement strand
GTCAGGAAACATACTTTTATTTTACTGAAATAGAAAGGTTAAGATGTATGGGGCGTTTTGTTTTTTTAAGAATTATACTTACCTAGGTGAATGTTGCATCTGTCCCCCAATGCCTCCAACACTGAGATCTGAGGGATCGAACACCCCCGACCGCTCCGTTCTCACAGCTCCCTAAGCAGAGAGCTGGTGACTGTCGGTTTTATTTTGGTGTGTTGGGACACGCACCGTCATCCAGGTGACACAGGAAACTGCAAAGAAGCCGTACTCAATATAGGGTGCTCAGCTACGCTGTCTGGCAGGGGCGGCTGATCAGAAGACACATTCTCTGGACGGTACAAGTGATCTCCGTGTACCCAAAGTCTACTTTGTATTTCATTCATGTGTCTGGAGTCCTGCTTTAAGCCGGCACTATCACGTACCAGCAGGCTCACGAACGTTTGTGAGTGCCCCGATTCATCGCCTTACTAAAGCTGACAGTATGTACACCCGGCGCACGGCGTCTGCTCTTACATGATAGTGCTGCTTCGTTTAATGTTTCATGAAGATTGGTTCACTTTAAGTACGCGGGTCTCTAATCGCAGAGCCCAGGAAAACCAACATTGCCACAGACAAGAGACGAGAGCTTAATGCTGCTTAACTCCTTGCCTGTAAAACGCCTGCAGAGGAAGTAGATTGGCTTGAATATTTTATAAGGGAAATATTCCTCTATAAGCACAGTATGTTACTTTGGAACGCGGGACAGACTCCTCAACAACTCATCAGCCATCTCATCAGAAAAAAAAAATAACTAGATGTGCAGACATCTCTCATTTCAATAAAAGGCGAGGAGCATCCGGTGGGCACCGGAGAGTTCGCTCAAAGAGGACCTGTCACATGCATGCAACAGGGGCGCTAATAGGTGTATCGAAGCAACACTTTTCCGATTTCTCACCGTCCGACAGTAACCGGATTTAGTGTGCGATTTTTCTTCAGACACACGTGTAACCCCCCCGTCCTTGGAGCCCCCTTGCCGGCGGCTTTTCCCGGCCCCACTCATTCAACATTAAATGAAGTGACAACATCCAACATTCAGAAACGCCGATTTTATTTTTAAGTGCAAAAGGAGGAATTGAGGGTCTTGTAGACCCCGGATCCCTCCATAAAGAGTACCTGTCACCACTTATTACTGTCACAAGGGATGTTTACATTTCATAGGAGCCTCGAACGAAGGCGGACCAATGGTTTTTGCTGTAGGATGCGGCTAAGAAAATGTCAGGAAAGACCTACTAGAACAGCTGAACTTTATTTGGGGTTAATCAGAGGCACTTTAAAATGATGGCAGGTGTGCACTGACTCCTATTTTATATGAGTTTGAATGCGATTGCTTGATTCTGAACACGGCTACATCCCCATTTATAAGAGGGTGTACACACTTATGCAACCACATTTTAGGTTTTTTATTTTTACTTCCCTCCCAAAAACGTGTGTTGTGTCTTTGCTCGCTTTTTACACTTTTTTTGGTGAATGGCTAGGGGTACCATGGTACCCCATACTCATTTACATGGGGGGCTGGGATCTGAGCCCCCCCATGTTAAAGGGGGCTTTCAGATTAAGATAAGCCCCCTGTGCACAGACCCCCCCCCCCCCACAACCAACAGCCAAGGTTGTGGGGAAGAGGCCCTTGTCCCCATCAACATTGGGAGCAGGTGCTTTGGGTGAGGGGGGGGGGTGGCGCGCGCTCGCTTGTCCCCTCTCTTGCCTGACCTGCATGCTCAGATAAGGGTCTGGTATGGATTTTTGGAGGGGACCCCACCCCCCCCCCTTTTTTTTTTCTAAATTTTGGCGTGTTATGGATTTTGGTGGGGGGGGGGGCCCCATGCTATTTTTTTTAACATTTTTTTTACATTCAACTGTCAGCAGGGGAGTCCCGCTGACAGCTGAAGACTCATTGGTTGGCAAGGACGTGGCGGCCAGCTTCCCAACCTGCTCCTTAACCCGCTTTTCAGGGTTTGTTAAAGAAAAAAAAAAAAAACCCACGCACCAAAACTGCATGCAAATACGCATCAAAAACGTACCAGAGAAACACATCAACCACAGCCGCATAGATGTGAACTTAGGGTAAAAGGCAATTTTTCTTCTTTCAAATGTTTTCCATGAAGCACAAATCAATAAGTACACCTTGCTGTAGAGGTGGGTTATCAAAAGACATTGTCACTCTCCACCTATCGGCAAACTGGCAATGTCTCTTTAAGAAATTAAAATAAAATTAAAAAAAAAAAAAAAGGGAAGAAGGAAGGAAATTGTAATGGCCTTGGGTCAGTTTTCCCTTTAACAAATGACGGCGCTCCCAATGAAATTTTCTAACAGCCGAGCAGCATTTGGTCATCGTAGGAGCCCCGGTGCTACCGGTGAAGAAATCCATGGAAGCTCGGTCGCTCGTACCCTTTAAATAGTAAAAAACCTCCACAAATTACACGCCTGCGCGGTCGTAAAAAAATTTTAGTGCGATTCTGCAATCTCAGAGACGTTCGCCAACATCCCACTGACTTATCAGATGTACAAAATCTGTGGCCAAATAGAGGATATTTTTAATGTCCCTTCTGATTAGATCACTGCCCAAATTCCACGGGTCACCGGCATAACGGCCCCTGCAATCCTCGTGCCGTCTGCTGCCTTAATGTTACCTTTAGGTTACAGAGAGGCGCAGCGGTTATTTTATAGGCTTTCTTTTCTCCCCCCCCTCTTAAGACTGGCCTTGTGTCAGCTCCAATTCAACACATTACCGTCTCTAAAAAACAAAATGGATCTTATCTCCGCGCAGAATCAAGTTACTCATCTTAACTCCATAACCTGCATGACAATTCGCATTTCAATGTAGTGGGGATTTATAGCGATATAAAAGCCGACAGCGGCTGGGAGAATGGAATGTTTGTGTTTGGTGGACAACGCGCTATCATTTTGGCCCTTTTTTTTATCTGGAGATATAAGTATTTAATGCTACCGTTGAGATTAAAGTGAACCTGTCATGAAAGAAAAAGAAAGAAAAAAAAAAAAAAAAGCAAAGAAAAGCAAAGCAAAGAAAAGCAAAAGCAAAAGAATATAAAAAGCAAAGAATATAAAAAGAAAAGAATATAAAAAGAAAAGAATATAAAAAGAAAAGAATATAAAAAGAAAAGAATATAAAGAAAATAATATAAAAGAAAAGAATATAAAAAAGAAAAAATCCATGCCAAGTCATAAAAGGTGCCTTAAAGTGGTTCTTTTAAATAGCTGTCGCTGCACCCCGAGAGCCCCCTGAATTATGGGTGCATTGAGCTTTGCCGAGTACAGGTGACCCTCTCGCCACCAAAGCAAGGTGGATGACCTCTGGACTAAGATCTGCAAAGCCCGGGAATTGGTGTCATTTTCCGGAAAGAAAAAAAAAACCCCACACAACAGCAAGCGTAACCACTTGCCTACCGGGCCTATTCTGACACTTCTCTCATATACAGTGCATCCGAAAAATATTCACAGCGCTTCACTTTTTCCACATTTTGTTATGTTGCAGCCTTATTCCAAAAAGGATTCAATTCATTATTTTCCTCAAAATTCTACAAACAATCCCCCATAATGACAACGTGAAAGAAGTTTGTTTGAAATCTTTGCAAAATGTATTAAAAATAAAAAAAATCCCACGTACAGAAGTATTCACAGCCTTTGCCATGACACTCAAAATTGAGCTCAGGTGCCTCCTGTTTCCACTGATCATCCTTGAGATGTTTCTACAATGTGATTGGAGTCCACCTGTGGTAAACTCAGTTGATTGGACGCGATTTGGAAAGGCACACACCTCTCTATATAAAAAGGTCCCACAGGTAACAGTGCATGCCAGAGCAAAAACCAAGCCATGAAGTCCAAGGAATTATCTGTAGACCTCTGAGACAGGATTGTATGAAGGCACAGATCTGGGGAAGGGTACAGAAAATTTTCAGCAGCATTGAAGTTAATCAATGAGCACAGTGGCCTCCATCATCTGTGAACGGAAGAAGTTTGGAACCGCCAGGACTCTTCCTAGAGCGGGTCGCCCGGCCAAACTGAGCGATCGGGGGAGAAGGGCCTTAGTCAGAGAGGTGACCAAGAACCCGATGGTCACTCTGACAGATCTCCAACGTTTTTCTGTGGAGAGAGGAGAACCTTCCAGAAGAACAACCATCTCTGAAGCACTCCACCAATCCGGCTTGTATGATAGAATGGCCGGATGGAAGCCAATCCTCAGTAAAAGGCACATGACAGCCCACCTGGAGTTCGCCAAAAAGGTACCTGAAGGACTCTCAGACCATGAGAAACAAAATTCTTTGGTCTGATGAAAAAAATTAAACTCTTTGGCCTGAAGTGTCATGTCTGGGAGGAAACCAGACACCACTCATCACCTGGCCAATACCATCCCTACAGTGAAGCATGGTGGTGGCACCATCATGCTGTGGGGATGTGTTTTAGCCACAGGAACTGGAAGACTAGTCAGGATTGAGGGAAAGATGAATGCAGCAATGTATATAGACACATCCTTGATGAAAACCTGCTCAAGAGTGCTCTGGACCTCAGACTGGGGCGAAGGTTCATCTTCCAACAAGACAACGACCCTAAGCACACAGCCAAGATAACAAAGGAGTGGCTACAGGACAACTCTGTGAATGTCCTTGAGTGGCCCAGACAGAGCCCAGACTTGAACATCTCTGGAGAGATCTGAAAATGGCTGTGCACCGACGCTCCCCATCCAACCTGATGGAGCTTGAGAGGTCCTACAAAGAAGAATGGGAGAAACTGTCCAAAAATAGGTGTGCCAAGCTTGTAGCATCATACTCAAAAAGACTTGAGGCTGTAATTGGTGCCAAAGGTGCTTCACCAAAGTATTATTACTTATGTACATGGAATTTTTTTAGTTATGTATTTTTAATAATTTTGCAAAGATTTGAAATCTTTGCAAAATTTATTTAAAAAAAAAATAAATAAATAAAAACACACTTTTCACGTTGTCATTATGGGGTATTGTTTGTAGAATTTTAAGGGAAAATAATGAATTTAATCCATTTTGGAATAAGGCTGTAACATAAAATGTGGAAAAAGTGAAGCACTGTGAATACTTTCCGGATACACCATGTAAAAAAATCTGTTTTATTGCTAGAAAATTACTTAGAACCCCCAAACATTTTTTTCTCAACAAAATAAAGCGTGGGGACATGGATGGATAGGGGAGTTTTCTCTGAATGTTAAAAAAAAAAAAAGATTTAAATAGCATTTTCAGTTTGTGGTGCTCGGATGCAGCTTAGTTCCACTTAAGAAAAATAATAAAATAAAAGTGGTGTGACCATCTCCTTAAATAAAAAAAATAAATAAATAAATAAATAAATAAAAAAATCCACAGCAGAGGACACCAGTGGGTAGACCTTTACTATGGTATTTATGACACCATTACAAGCCATAAAAAGAGCCTTTGACACGTCAATCCCCAGACCTGTCACCTCTGGGCTAGCTAAATAAAGCGCAGGGCTCGGGAAACGCAGTCAACCAAGCGTTACATGGAGTTATGCGGAGTCCTTTGGGGGGGAAATTGGACCAACATATGTCACACATAATACCGCTCAGAGAGCAACCAGGGAAACAGATACATGGAAATAATAGATTTTTGCAATAAAAGAAGATGTAGCATAAAACAAGCACATTGCACACAGCAGAAATGTAGTGAGCCAGGAGGGGGCGTGTTTGGGAATTTCTCTCCTGCATCATCATGTTGCCTTATTCCAAAATAGGATAGGGTAAGGTTTTTGGGTAAAGTATTAAAACCAAAACATATTGCAGCTTGCCAATCATTCGTTTTCTCTCTCTTTTTTTCAGCTTTTTCCCCTGGTGATGGCCCATCCCCCCAAAAGACGTCACTGCTGACGAAATGCGTAGGGCGCGGCCATTCACTGCGTCCTGATGCACCACAAGCAGAGATTATCGGCAGCTACCAACTATCAGCCTGCCAAGTTTTTTGTCCCTGTTGTAATTGGATTGTCGGATCATACAGCTGTTTTTAATAAAAGATACTTTTTAAATGTTCTTCACAATGGAAATATCTGCTTTTTATTTTCTGTTCCACATCATCGCTGCTTGCTGGAAGGTGATCATCTTTCCCTAGCAGGCGTCGAGCCTAGGATTCATAATTAATGTGCTCTTGGCCATTATAATTTTTGGTCCAACTCATCCGGTAAGAGGCTCATTGTATCTACTACTCAATGGTGGAGGTCTCTGCTGTATTCGCACAGATGATACTTCTTGGAACACCGCTCATTGTGAATGTCTTATGATGGGATTCCCTTCATACAGTGGGGACGGAAAGTATTCAGACCCCCTTACATTTTTCACTCTTTGTTATATTGCAGCCATTTGCTAAAATCTTTAAAATCTTAATCTTCCTCATTAATGTACACACAGCACCCCATATTGACAGAAAAACACAGAATTGTTGGACATTTTTGCAGATTTATTAAAAAAGAAAAACTGAAATATCACATGGTCCTAAGTAATCAGACCCTTTGCTCAGTATTTAGTAGAAGCCCCTTTTGATCTAATACAGCCATGAGTCTTTTTGGGAAAGATGCAACAAGTTTTTCACACCTGGATTTGGGGATCCTCTGCCATTCCTCCTTGCAGATCCTCTCCAGTTCTGTCAGGTTGGATGGTAAACGTTGGTGGAGCCATTTTTAGGTCTCTCCAGAGATGCTCAATTGGGTTTAAGTCAGGGCTCTGGCTGGGCCATTCAAGAACAGTCACGGAGTTGTTGTGAAGCCACTCCTTCGTTATTTTAGCTGTGTGCTTAGGGTCATTGTCTTGTTGGATGGTAAACCTTCAGCCCAGTCTGAGGTCCTGAGCACTCTGGAGAAGGTTTTCGTCCAGGATATCCCTGTACTTGGCAGCATTCATCTTTCCCTCAATTGCAACCAGTCATCCTGTCCCTGCAGCTGAAAAACACCCCCACAGCATGACGCTGCCACCACCATGCTTCACTGTTGGGACTGTATTGGACAGGTGATAAGCAGTGCCTGGTTTTCGCCACACATACCGCTATTAAGGCCAAAAAGTTCTATCTTGGTCTCATCAGACCAAAGAATCTTATGCCGCGTACACACGGTCGGACTTTTCGTCTACAAAAGTCCGGACGCCGACAGACTAAAGCTGGCTGACAATCTGATCGTCTGTGGGCTTCCCCGGACTTTTAGCGGACTTTTCCAGCCGCAAATCTGACGGACTTTAGATTTGAAACATGCTTCAAATCTTTACGTCGTAACTACGCCGGACCCAGAACTCCGCTCGTCTGTGTGCTAGTCCGACAGGCAAAAACCCACGCAAGGGCAGCTATTGGCTACTGGCTATCCACTTCCTTATTTTAGTCTGGTGTACGTCATCACGTACGAATCCGTCAGACTTTTGTGTAATCGTATGTAGGCAAGTCTGTTCGTAAGAAAGTCTGCTGCAAGTCCGCCAAAAGTCCGTCGAAAGTCTGTCGGATAGGCTGTCGGACTTTTGTAGCCGAAAAGTCCGACCGTGTGTACGCAGCATTATTTCTCACCATCTTGGAGTCCTTCAGGTGTTTTTTTAGCAAACTCCATGCGGGCTTTCATGTGTCTTGCACTGAGGAGAGGCTTCTGTCGGGCCAATCTGCTATAAAGCCCCGACTGGTGGAGGGCTGCAGTGATGGTTGACTTTCTACAACTTTCTCCCATCTCCCGACTGAATCTCTGGAGCTCAGCCACAGTGATCTTTGGGTTCTTCTTTACCTCTCTCACCAAGGCTCTTCTCCCCCGATAGCTCAGTTTGGCCGGACGGCCAGCTCTAGGAAGGGTTCTGGTCGTCCCAAACGTCTTCTATTTTAAGGATTATGGAGGCCACTGTGCTTATAGGAACCTTAACTGCAGCAGACATTTTTTTGTAACCTTGGCCAGATCTGTGCCTTGCCACAATTCTGTCTCTGAGCTCTTCAGGCAGTTCCTTTGACCTCATGATTCTCATTTGCTCGGACATGCACTGTGAGCTGTAAGGTCTTATATAGACAGGTGTGTGGCTTTACTAATCAAGTCCAATCAGTATAATCAAACACAGCTGGACTCAAATGAAGGTGTAGAACCATCTCAAGGATGATCAGAAGAAATGGACAACACCTGAGTTAAATATATGAGCGTCGGAGCAAAGGGTCTGAATACTTAGGACCTTGTGATATTTCAGTTTTTGTTTAATAAATCTGCAAAAATGTCAACAATTCTGTGTTTTTCTGTCAATATGGGGTGCTGTGTGTACAATATGGGGTGCTGCGTGTACAATAATGAGGAAAAAAAAAAATAACTTAAATGATTTTAGCAAATGGCTGCAATATAACAAAGACTGAAAAATTTAAGGGGGTCAGAATACTTTCCGTCCCCACTATATGTAGACTATATTCAATTAATGTTTGATGAACTTTGGATGATATCTATATGCACTGGTTCTGCACATTTTTGAGAGCTTTATATTATTTTTCACTTTATTTCATAGTTGTCCCCAATTGCACTTTTGAACTTTATGATTGGACATTGATAAAAATTGATTTGCCATTACTGTTATACACACACCCTTTGAGAGCTTCATAATACGTTTCAGAAGTACACCCACCAGCGACTTTATTATGTATATATAGAAAGTGCAGAGCTAATATGTGACACAATAATAATCTCACAAAACAATATAACATATGGATATAAAGTGCACAGTGCAAAAAAAAGAAAAGAAAAGCCAATCCTTCTCTGAATCATTTAGATGTTCATTGGCAATCTTCAGATGGACCTGTTGTGCCTCCTTAGGAGGGGGACCTTGCGGGCGCTGCAGGATTTCAATCCACGATTGTGTTACCAAACGTTTGTTTGGTGACTGTGGTCCCAACTGCCTTGAGATCATTTACAAGCTTGTCCTGTGTAGTTCTGGGCTGATCCCTCACTTTTCTCATGATCATCCTCACCCCATGAGGGGAAATCTTGCATGGAGCTCCAGACCGAGGGCGATTGATGGCTATTTTGTATTTCTTCCATTTGCGAATAATCGCTCCAACAGTTGTCTCCTTCTCACCAAGCTTCTTGCTGATGGTCTTGGAGCCCATTGCAGCCTTGTGCAGCTCTACAATCTTGTCCCTGATGTCCTTTGACAGCTCTTTGGTCTTCCCCATGATGGTGGGGTTTGAATGGAAAAAAGAGATTCTGTGGACAGGTGTGTTTTATACACATAACGAGTTGTCGTTAGGAGCACCTTCTTATATTGACAGGACTAATCTGTGTACCACATGAGCACCTCCTGTAGCCAGTCTGTGGGGGGCAGAATTATTGTTGGTTAGTAGGGGATCAAATACTTATTTTACTCACTGAACTGCACCTCCATTTATAACATTTGTATCATGTGTTTTTTTCTGGATTTTTGGTTGATATTCTGTCTCTAATATTTAAAATACACCTATGATACAAAATTATAGACCCTTCATTTCTTTGTAAGTGGGCAAAACTTACACACTCATTAATTTTCCCTAATGTACCTACAGGAGGAGGTGAAGATGTCCGGTACCCATTCAGATGCCCCCATGTAACGTCTTGCCTGCATATTTGCATTCCAGATTTTATTGAGTGGTTCCTTTGGGGGGGGGGGGGGGGCAAGCTCTTTCCAAATCTTCCACACCCTCTTTCTCTCCTCCACTCACCCTCTACCTCTTTTTTTTCCCAACAGAGTCCATTTGATGGAATGTCATTTCTGCAAAGGCTGGTCATTTCCCCCCCCCCCCTTTTTTTTTTTTTTTTTTGGAGGGTCGCTTCGCTTGTCTGGTGTCAGAGTGTAGTGAAGGCCAGGATGCTGTTTTAAAACTGTTCTCTCAGTACAGTGGAGGACCATACCTAGGTACTGGTAGAGTTTATTGGTATAACATTATCTTCTCACTTGGGACTGCTTACTAGGTCAATAGATTTTATTTACTACATTTACGGAGCCTGATAGACTTGTCAAGCATATCATTGGCTCAACAGTGGGAATCTTGCACCGAGTTTGTCACCATGGACCAGTTTGTGGTATTCTGCTTTTGTATTTTGTGAGAAGAATTCTATAAATAAAGAATAACCAAAAATAAATAAATCACATAAGCTCTTAATTATGAAGTTGAAAAATGTATCTATCCCCCCCCCCCCCCCCTTTTGGATAGTGTAGGATGCGTTGAACTCTGATAAACTTTTAGTGCTGAATGTGTCCCCGTCGTACAAATTTCCTGCAAACCCCCCCCCCCTCAAAAAAAAAAAAAAAAAAAACCCTCTGAATGACCACCACATGCCAAGTTCCAAATGCAGACACACCAGTCCAACTGATAGCTTTGCAACCTCACTTCTTAGCCTTGCAAAGACCGGCCCGCCAACCCCAAGACCCGGCCATATGGGCCGGCTCGGTCAACAACCTCACAACGGTCAATAGCGAAAACCTCTTGATCTCGGCTGGATGCTAGGCAACGCTACTTAGTGAATCTTGGGCGAAGCCGGCATCTTGAAATATGGAACACAGACCAACGACGTGCCGACACTGTTTGTTCTAGCTGGTCTATCAATTATTTAAATATCATGTAGAGCTCTTGCATCAACACCTCTTGCTGTTCAGCCTAGTAAACACAAAACGCAATTGTTATCGAGCCTCGTATTGGTTGTACCGCTGTCTCTTCGTGGTAAACAGACGGTAAAAAAAAAAAAAAATTGATCTTTTCCCATGAATAATTCGTCTTTGGCCTTTCAACATCGCTTCTGATTCTGCACAAACACAAAGGCGAGTTATTACGCAGACCTCTCCTGGTCAAGATAAACTCCCCTTGAGTTTGTCCTCTGGACGCGTCTGGAGAACAAGTTTCCAAGG
This sequence comes from Lithobates septentrionalis, assembly GCA_037952835.1. NCBI lineage: Eukaryota > Metazoa > Chordata > Amphibia > Anura > Ranidae > Lithobates > Lithobates septentrionalis. The sequence continues at coordinate 19,413 of JBBDGP010005226.1, read as the reverse complement.
CCTCTTCTGGATTTCAAACTCCTTTTTTTCTTTTTTTCTCCCTTATAATCAACACACAGATCCCTGCCATAAAGACTCATTACTTATTTCTTCACGCGAACGAGCCTTTCCAGAAAGCAAAGCGGAAAGTACAGCCAAATACATAAAAATGGATTACTTTAAACTTCATAATACCTCCACGTCTGAAATTGCTTTCAACATTCATAAACTTTGCTATCATTTCCCACAAATTCTCTCTTTTGAAGCATCATTTCCCACCAATTCAGCTTTCCCAGCAACTCCAAAAAAGAGCAATGGAAAAAAAAAAAAAACACCCATCGATGTAGGTATGAAATCTTTATTTTAAACAGATTTTTTCTTTCTGCTCGGTAATGAAAAGACAATGGTGATCATTTGCATTTCTGCCGCGGTGGCTTCAATTTACACAGCGGCAACAAACGTTGTCTGTGCGGCCGATTACCGTAGGTTGGTCGTATTTTTATTTAACTCCATCAAATCTGAAAGTTTGTTTCTAAATGAATGTCGTTCGGCTTCACTGCAAAACAAGACTGCAGAAAACCAACATCATTAGTCTTATGCCCCGTACACACGGTCGGACATTGATCGGACATTCTGACAACAAAATCCATGGATTTTTTCCGACGGATGTTGGCTCAAACTTGTCTTGCATACACACGGTCACACAAAGTTTGTGTGTCTTTAGGGTTTTACATCCGTGGTGCTCAACCTGCAGCCTGGGGGCCACATGCAGCCCTTTGGCACTTTTTGGGCCCCCACCCGCAGACACTAATCTGGATTTCCCTGTTATAGCAATGCTTTCTAGCAGTCTCATGTAATATGTCTCCAGTCAATGAATGTCTGTGTGTGTGTGTTGAGGCATGCCCCCAGTTTCCAACAACTCCCATAGCATTTTCAAAGTCTACTGCAGTATGCCCCCGCCCTCTGGCCATCTCCTGTACCGCCATGCCCCCGCCCTCTGGCCATCTCCTGTACCGCCATGCCCCCGCCCTCTGGCCATCTCCTGTACCGCCATGCCCCCGCCCTCTGGCCATCTCCTGTACCGCCATGCCCCCGCCCTCTGGCCATCTCCTGTACCGCCATGCCCCCGCCCTCTGGCCATCTCCTGTACCGCCATGCCCCCGCCCTCTGGCCATCTCCTGTAACGCCATGCCCCCGCCCTCTGGCCATCTCCTGTAACGCCATGCCCCCGCCCTCTGGCCATCTCCTGTAAACGCCATGCCCCCGCTCTCTGGCCATCTCCTGTAACGCCATGCCCCCGCCCTCTGGCCATCTCCTGTAAACGCCATGCCCCCGCCCTCTGGCCATCTCCTGTAACGCCATGCCCCCGCCCTCTGGCCATCTCCTGTAACGCCATGCCCCCCCGCCCTCTGGCCATCTCCTGTACCGCTATGCCCCCCCCTCCCTCTGGCCATCTCCTGTACCGCCATGCCCCCCCCTCCCTCTGGCCATCTCCTGTACCGCCATGCCCCCCCCTCCCTCTGGCCATCTCCTGTACCGCCATGCCCCCCCCTCCCTCTGGCCATCTCCTGTACCGCCATGCCCCCCCACCCTCTGGCAATCTCCTGTACCGCCATGCCCCCACCCTCTGGCCATCTCCTGTACCGACATGCCCCCGCCCGCTGGCCATCTCCTGTACCGCCAAGCCCCCCCGCCCGCTGGCCATCTCCTGTACCGCCATGCCCCCCCGCCCTCTGGCCATCCTCTGTAACGCCATGCCCCCCCGCCCTCTGGCCATCTCCTGTACCGCCATGCCCCCCCGCCCTCTGGCCATCTCCTGTACCGCCATGCCCCCCCGCCCTCTGGCCATCTCCTGTACCGCCATGCCCCCCCGCCCTCTGGCCATCTCCTGTACCGCCATGCCCCCCCGCCCTCTGGCCATCTCCTGTACCGCCATGCCCCCCCGCCCTCTGGCCATCTCCTGTACCGCCATGCCCCCGGCCCTCTGGCCATCTCCTGTACCGCCATGCCCCCACCCTCTGGCCATCTCCTGTACCGCCATGCCCCCACCCTCTGGCCATCTCCTGTACCGCCATGCCCCCACCCTCTGGCCATCTCCTGTACCGCCATGCCCCCACCCTCTGGCCATCTCCTGTACCGCCATGCCCCCACCCTCTGGCCATCTCCTGTACCGCCATGCCCCCACCCTCTGGCCATCTCCTGTACCGCCATGCCCCCACCCTCTGGCCATCTCCTGTACCGCCATGCCCCCACCCTCTGGCCATCTCCTGTACCGCCATGCCCCCACCCTCTGGCCATCTCCTGTACCGCCATGCCCCCACCCTCTGGCCATCTCCTGTACCGCCATGCCCCCACCCTCTGGCCATCTCCTGTACCGCCATGCCCCCACCCTCTGGCCATCTCCTGTACCGCCATGCCCCCACCCTCTGGCCATCTCCTGTACCGCCATGCCCCCACCCTCTGGCCATCTCCTGTACCGCCATGCCCCCACCCTCTGGCCATCTCCTGTACCGCCATGCCCCCACCCTCTGGCCATCTCCTGTACCGCCATGCCCCCACCCTCTGGCCATCTCCTGTACCGCCATGCCCCCACCCTCTGGCCATCTCCTGTACCGCCATGCCCCCACCCTCTGGCCATCTCCTGTACCGCCATGCCCCCACCCTCTGGCCATCTCCTGTACCGCCATGCCCCCACCCTCTGGCCATCTCCTGTACCGCCATGCCCCACCCTCTGGCCATCTCCTGTACCGCCATGCCCCCACCCTCTGGCCATCTCCTGTACCGCCATGCCCCCACCCTCTGGCCATCTCCTGTACCGCCATGCCCCCACCCTCTGGCCATCTCCTGTACCGCCATGCCCCCACCCTCTGGCCATCTCCTGTACCGCCATGCCCCCACCCTCTGGCCATCTCCTGTACCGCCATGCCCCCACCCTCTGGCCATCTCCTGTACCGCCATGCCCCCACCCTCTGGCCATCTCCTGTACCGCCATGCCCCCACCCTCTGGCCATCTCCTGTACCGCCATGCCCCCACCCTCTGGCCATCTCCTGTACCGCCATGCCCCCACCCTCTGGCCATCTCCTGTACCGCCATGCCCCCACCCTCTGGCCATCTCCTGTACCGCCATGCCCCCCCGCCCTCTGGCCATCTCCTGTACCGCCATGCCCCCCCGCCCTCTGGCCATCTCCTGTACCGCCATGCCCCCCCGCCCTCTGGCCATCTCCTGTACCGCCATGCCCCCCCGCCCTCTGGCCATCTTCTGTAACGCCATGCCCCCCCGCCCTCTGGCCATCTCCTGTACCGCCATGCCCCCCACCCTCTGGCCATCTCCTGTACCGCCATGCCCCCACCCTCTGGCCATCTCCTGTACCGCCATGCCCCCCCACCCTCTGGCCATCTCCTGGACCGCCATGCCCCCCCCCGCCCTCTGGCCATCTCCTGTACCGCCATGCCCCCCCGCCCTCTGGCCATCTCCTGTACCGCCATGCCCCCCCGCCCTCTGGCCATCTCCTGTACCGCCATGCCCCCGGCCCTCTGGCCATCTCCTCTACCGCCATGCCCCCCCGCCCTCTGGCCATCTCCTGTAATATGTCTGCAGTCTCTGACCAGCTCTTGTATCATGTCCAGTCTCTGGCCATTTCTTGCATCATGCCTTTCAGTCTGACTAGCTCTTGTATCATGAATAAGGTAGTTATGGCACAAAACGCATTGACTGTGTGCTGCACACACCAATGTCTCAATTAAGTTGAAGCCCTGCTGTATTTCACTGGATAGCGACAATATTCCTTGTTTACAGCTTTTATATTATGTGCGCAGCCTCTGGCCATCTCCCGCAAGGAGTCTGCAGTCTCTGGCCATCTCCCGCAAGGAGTCTGCAGTCTCTGACTGTCTCTTGTATCCTGTCTGCGGTCTTTGGCCATCTCCTGTATCAAGCCCACAGTCTGTTGTGCATCTGAATACTCACTGAATTTTACATGCGGCGCTTTAGTGATGTCGAGGGTCACAATTGAAACCCCCCCCCATTAAGAAGGTTGACTATCGCTGTCCTACATCCTTTATAAGCATAATAATGAAAAAAAAAAAATTATAGATCTTCAAAAATGGTACTTGTTCTTTTAGCTCCCCCTTCCCCAGACTCCGGTGAAGTGACAGGCCATCTGCAATGTACTCTCCGTTCCAACTTTATACACACACACGAGTCCCCAAGACATAATCCTCTGAACTCACCCCATAAGCCTCCGTAAAATCCAAGTGTATCCAGTAACTCAAACACCAAAAACAACATTAAAATGATGGAGAGTCTGCTCCACAGATAAGTGGAATCATTTGTTGCAACTTAGGAGGATAAACACATCAACATTAGTCAGCTGGTGTAGATGGAGAGAGCCGGGGAAACTAGGCTAGACTTGTAAAAGCTCGGTCGGGTCATTATTTGTCCTGGCTTCCCTATAACATATTCGTCTGAGCTCCTGAAGCACAATTAATGTTATGAAGGAAACACAAACCCATAGGATTTAAAGTGAACCTGCTGGCTCACTTTATCCAGTAAGGTGGTTACGGGTCCATGTAACAGATGCTTGCTTTAATATAATATGTGAATACTGACCCAATACAAAATAACCATCAAATCGCCCTCGGTCTGGAGCTCCATGCAAGATTTTGCCTCATGGGGTGAGGATGATCATGAGAAAAGTGAGGGATCAGCCCAGAACTACACGGGAGGAGCTTGTGAATGACCTCAAGGCAGTTGGGACCACAGTCACCAAACAAACCATTGGTAACACAATACACCACCATGGATTGAAACCCTGCAGCACCCGCAAGGTCCCCCTCCTCAGTAAGGAACATGTACAGTCATGCCAATGAACATCTAAATGATTCAGAGAAGGATTGGGAGAAAGTGCTGTGGTCAGATGAGACCAAAATTTAGCTCTTTGGCAATAACTCGACTCCTTGTGTTTGGAGGAAGAAAAATGCTGAACTATGACCCCAAGAACACCATCCCTACAGTCACACTGAAGTGGAAACATGATGCTTTGGGGCTGTTTCTCTGATAAAGGTACAGGCCAACTTTGCCGCATTGAGGGGCCAACGGACGGGACAATGTATTGTAAAATCTTGGAGGAGAACCTTCTTCCCTCAGCCAGAACACTGAAGATGGGTCATGGATGGGTCTTCCAGGATGACGATGACCCAAAACATACCACCAAGGCAACAAAGGAGTGGCTCAAGAAGACGCACATTAAGGTCATGCAGTGGCCTAGACCAAAATCCCTCCTGAGATGTGTGCAAACCTGGTCACCAACTACAAGAAACATCTGACCTCTGTGCTCACCAACAAGGGTTTCTCCACCAACTACTAAGTCATGTTTTGCTTGGGGGATCAAATACTTAAATTTTACTCACTGAACTGCAACCCAATGTATAACATTTGTATCATGTGTTTTTTTTTTTTTATGGATTTGTGGTTGATATTCTGCCTCTGTCATGTAAAACACACCTATGATAAAAATGATAGACCCTTCATTTCTTTGTAAGTGGGCAAACTTACAAAATCTGCAGGGGATCAAATAATAATAATTTTCCCCCCACTGTATCTCCGACACCGGCCACCCTGCTGTGCTCTTTGCCCGTCAGTGATCCTCTCCCGCTCTTGTGTTCCCTCCGGCCGCCGCTGCTCTACACCTGCCTCTGCCGACACAAATAGCGAGTTCTTGGAGGGGGACACAGAGCCAGGCAGATTGCAGATGCACAGTGGAACAATCAGTGACGGGGGGGGGGGGGGGGGCGCAACACAAGTAGGAGGAAGGATAGTATTGTAGGTTGGGGGGGGGGGGATGTAACAAAAATCTTGTAAATTTAATATAACTTTAACGAAAAAAGTTCACCTTTTGGAACAAGTCACATATTCCACCCGTATCCAGGGGTGGAACATGTTCCAGCAGCTGCAGCCTCTCCCCCCCTGTCCCCAGTGACAGTAGGGGGGCATTGTCTCTGGGTGCCCGCTGTCACTGTTTGAAAATGACATGGCCGGACGGGGCTCTGCCCGCCCGCCCGACCACGACATTCATTCACAGTCTTCTGTGAACGGGAAACTTGTCAGGGCTAGGCTCAGCCCTTCCTTCTCTGAGGTGGCCGCTCAGCTGTCGGCTAATTGCCAGCTCCCATCTCTCTCCACAGTTACTCAGCTGTTGATGATATCCTGCTCGTCAGTCCTTCCTACTTAAGCTGTCCAGTACAGAGGTTCTCTGCCTTTGCCAACGTTACAGGAACTATCTCCTGCGATCCTGTTCAAGACTGGCTTTGCTGACATCCCTTCTGGCTCCAGATACTGCTTGCTGCTCCACTACATTGATCCCCGACTTCTTGCTTGGCTGACTATCCGTTCCGGTTACTGAACTTTGGCTATGTTTTGACCAAGTTTGTCCTTTTTACTTTTATTAATAAACAAGTGTGATTTAAATTGTACTTCTGTCTCGGCCTGATTTCATGGTTTCTGACAAAACTACTGTTGAGCGCTGTCCGTGTGCATCTGTCTGTCCTTACGAGGAACGAGCGGACAGATATACCGAGAAGCTTGCAGGAGTCCTGCATGGCACCTGTGATCTGCTGATCTCAGAGTAAAAAAATAAAAATATATACAATTAATAAATGCACATTTTACTATCTTCAAAAAGATGCATTTATTTTTTATTTTTTTTAAAGGTGAACTTATCCTTTAATTAATGAGATTTTATGGACATTGCGGAGTTCTTGCGCAGTAATTACCTTCACAGTGGCTGCACATCTCTACAGCACCGATAATGGGACTGATCACCTTTGGAGAGGAAGATATGGAAATGTTACTGTACCACGGGGAGGACTCCAGATAAAGTTCTCCTTTTTATCCCGTTTATCAAAATATTTGTTGCCGATCTCATAGAGTAGGGCACGGCATAGATGCAATCTCTGGCTTCAACAAGCAAAAATATATATATTTAATTTTATTTTGTTTTTATTTATTTTTTCAGGATTTAAAAATTTAAAAGCTCAAGCCAGCTAAAAAAAAAAAAAAGATAAAACTGAATAAAGTAGTCAAATAAAAAGATACAATAATAAACTCAGCCTTTGCTGCAATATTTCACCGTCAATCCGGGAGATACACACACCCCCCCCCCCCCCCCCCGCAGTTTTTTCTCCTGCTACCCATCCTTAAGATCAGCGTTTCTCAACTCCAGTCCTCAAGGCGCCCCAACAGGTCATGTTTTCAGGCTCTCCATTATTTTGTACAGGTGATTTGATCAGTTTCACTGCCTTAGTAATTACCATGGCCGTTTCACTTGAGGGAAATCCTGAAAGCATGACCTGTTGGGGCGCCTTGAGGACTGGGAATTGAGGAAACACTGCCTTATGCTGGCCATACACCATACGCAAAAAAAATCGGCCGAACCCATTTTCTAAAAACGAACGTTCGGCCATGAGCGCAAACGATGGTGCCATCATGTAATGACTGATAAATCATTCAGTAGACATAAATACATTTTTTGTTCAGTTTTTTACATATACCTAGTGCAGACAGTTCGGACGGGAAACACATTAACCTTTCAATTCATCGTTAGGCAGAAAATTTCCAAACTTGTCCTTCGTTTTTTTGGCTCAAAAACGTCCAAAACGATTATCAGTTTTGTGCCCATTAACTGGCCGAAAAACGAACGAACGGTCTAAATGACCGAATTTCGGCCGATTTTTCGTATAGTGTATGGCCAGCATTAGGCTGATGGCCAGCAGCATTTAACCCACTTCCTCCGAGGCCAGATCATCCTGGACCCACCCCCAGCCTGTGATTGGACAGTGAAAGAAGAAGCAAGACTCACCTCCTTTTTTCTGAGGGTTGCACCGATACCAGTTTTTTTTTTTTTTTTTAAATCGGAGAGCATGAGTACCCATACATTCGGTCAAGTACTCGCTGTGTTCTTTGCGTGTGCGATTTGCGTCAATACAAAATGAATGGGCACAAATCACACTGCAAAGAATTGCATGCGATTTAAACAGGAAATCGGTGCGATTCCTGTCCGAAGTGCATACCATTTGCCCCACCGCGCACGTGTGTGTGTGTGCCCAGCATAGAAAGAGAAGCGCTATCTAGTGGGCAGTTGATTAAAAATGTTATAACTCATATTAAAGCGGTTCTGCCCCCCCATACGAAAAAATGAAAAGTTGAGCAGCTAGACCATACTGCAGCTGCTGACTTTTAATAAATCGGACACTTACCTGTCCTGGAATCCAGCGATGTTGGCACCGCAGCTGATGTTTGCTTCGGCTCTCGGGTGCCGCCGCCGCCGTCATAGCCTGTAAGGGAAACTGGCAGTGAAACCTTGCGGCTTCACAGCCGGATCCCTACTGCACATGCGCGAAGCATGCTCCGCTCTCTAACTGGCCTGGCGGCGGGGGAAGGAGGAGGGGTTCGAACTTGTGACGGACCTCGCCGCAGCCGGACAGAAGTGGGGACGGGTACCTGTCAAAAAAAAAAAAAAGTGTACACCCCCCCCCCCCACAAGGTGCCAAATGTGTCACCAGAGGAGGGGGGGGGGGGGGGAGGGGGGACAGATAAGCGTCGCTTCCACTTTAAGTACATATCTGGTCAAATCCAACTCTGGATGGGTATCTCCGCCCCATCGAAGATAGAAAACCGCGGCCTCTGAAGGTGCGCACAGGGCTGGAGGAGACGGATATAGGGAGGAAGTGACGTCAGCTTGGGGGTGGGCTTCCTATACAATCTCCTCCAGCGAGCACCTCCAGTGGACGTGGTTTTCAATGGAGACACTATGCAGAGTTGGATTTGACCAGATATGTACTTTTGCCCCCGCCCCCCCGTTCACATCGAAGCGACTTGCCATGCAATTTTACAGGTCAAAAATCGCATGAGAAGTTGCAGCCTATTGCTGGAAATTGCACGAATCAAAATCGATGCGAGGCCGACTTTGAGGTGCCGCACCCATTTGAAAAAGAAGTTCCAGCACTACTTTTTGGCTTTTTTTTTTTCAGGTGCGACTTGCATTGACATCTGTGCATGAAGTCGCACTGACGGCTTTGAAATCATGCCATTTCCGATGAAGTCGCAGTCAATGCGAATGGGGACTAAATGGGAGTTACAACATTTTAAATAAACTGTCCATTAGATGGCGCTTCCCTTTCTATACTGGGGTCACACACACACAGGAGCGGTGGGGGGAATTGCATGCGATTCAGACAGGAATCGCACCACATACCTATTCAAATGACATGCGATTCTTTGCAGTGCGATTTGCCCCTATTCATTTTGTATTGGCGCAAATTGCACCGCAAAAGTATGGGTTTCAGGAGCATTTTGGAAGAGTACGAGTACTCAGTATGGGTGCATCCCTAGATTTCTCCTCCTATCAGCATGCTTCTTTGTCTGCACATGACCTGAAGGGCGCTGTTTCTTCCCCTCACCCTCCAACCCTGCTGTACAGGGACTGCAAAAGGAGGATACCAGGTCCAGTTCAGGCCTTTATCCTATTAGGAGAGTGCATTCTGACCGGATTTTGTGTCCAGCTATCCATGGAGATGTCAGCCTCGTCTCCCAGAAGCATCAAAAGGACATGGCTAAGGTACGCCCATAAGTAAGCGCCGGTGGGAGGAGTAAAACGCGTTGGGGGGCGTGGTCAGGCTGAGACTGCCATTCACCATCATAGAGCAGGCTTTGACTTGACGTGCGGCTGCCAGGACACTTATCACTCTCTACCTAGACCAGGGGGTAGGCAGCCAGTAACCCTCCAGCTGTTGCAGAACTACATTTCCCATGAGGCATTGCAAGGCTGGCAGATACAATGACTCCCCGAGGCATGATGGGACTTGTAGTTCCGCAACAGCTGAAGGCCCCCAGGTTGCCATAGCTAAGGTTCGCAATTATTTTCAAACCCACTTCCTCCGAGCCCCATTTGTCCTTGACCCATCCCCAGCCTGTGAAAGGAGAAGCAGCACAATGAAGTGAAAGGAGAAGCAGCACAGCAGCACACTTTGCTCTCTTCCCCTATCAGCATGCTCCTCGTCAGCACACGTACCGATTGGCTCCTTGTACTGCTTCTTCCTCTCTTATACTCCAGCTCTGCAGGAGGCCGATACCACGTCACATTCCGCTACTACTGCTTGCATTTATAAAACATATTTAATGAATTTATGATGATAGAGTTGCATTAAAATGCGTTTCTGCCTGAAGTTCAACTTTAAAGGATCCCTCCGAATAGCAAAACACCGGGACTGACGACATTTCTAATATGCGTTTAGTGAATTATCCGTCCCATTCGCAACTTCCCAGCTAGTTTAACATTAAAAGGTCTGCCATGTCCTGACAGCTCACTAACCGAACCGCCTATGACAGGCAGAAAAAAAAAAAAAAAACACATGAGAGAGTGGCTTAATTTTCAGCGTGTGACCTTGGGGCGAGTTATTTTATCTGTCAGCGCCCGAGGCCAGGAAAATAAGATCAGAAACCGCACCAGGCACACAGACTACGGGGGAAAGCAGTCCATGTGCTCAGGACACGGCTACATATCAAAGACGTTACCACGTCATCCGTATACAAACGCCATCCTACTTCTACAATACGCAGGGTGTCCACGGGGGGAGGGGGGGATTGGGGGCGCGGAGCCACATGAAGAAGTCATGGGACAGTCAGCCATGACCGCACAGAGAAAATCAGAAAATGGATGGGGGGGGGGGGGGGGGAGACAAATTTACTAACAATAGAGGATGCCAAAATCTGGTTCAGCTCTGAATAGAAACCAAATCAGGAATTAAAAGAAAAAAAGAAAAGAAAAAGAAAAAGAGAAAAAAAGAAAAAGAGAAAAAAAGAAAAAGAGAAAAAAAGAAAAAGAGAAAAAAAGAAAAAGAGAAAAAAAGAAAAAGAGAAAAAAAGAAAAAGAGAAAAAAAGAAAAAGAGAAAAAGAGAAAAAGAGAAAAAGAGAAAAAGAGAAAAAAAGAAAAAAAGAAAGAGAAAAAAAGAAAAAAAGAAAAAGAGAAAAAAAGAAAAAAGGAAAAAGAAAAAGAGAAAAAAAGGAAAAAGGAAAAAGAAAAAAAAGGAAAAAGGAAAAAGAAAAAAAAGAAAAAAAAGGAAAAAAAAAAAGAAAAAAGAAAAAAAAGGAAAAAAAAAAAAAAAGGAAAAAAGGAAAAAGAAAAAAAAGGAAAAAGGAAAAAGAAAAAAAAAGAAAAAAGGAAAAAAGAAAAAAGGAAAAAGAAAAAAGAAAAAAGAAAAGAAAAAAAAAGGGGTTCTACTTACCTGCTCTCTGCAATGGATTTGCACAGAGCATCCCCAATCCCAGGGATATGCAATTGGCGGGCCTCAAACTGTTGCAAAACTACAAGTCCCATCATGCCTCTGCCTCTGGGTGTCATGCTTGTGGCAGTCAGAGTCTTGCTATGCCTCATGGGACTTGTAGTTCTGCAACAGTTGGGAGGTCCGCTAATTGCATATCCCCGCCCAAACCTTCTTTTTGGGTTCCCCCCGCTGGAAGTCCTGGCTCCTCCCCCCTCCCTGCAGAGTGCCCCCAATAGCAAGCCTTCCTCCCGAGCTACACTCCTGTGAATAGACATTCTTTGCGACAGACCAGCTTGGGTGGATCTGCCAAGATACAGCTTTCGCCACTCTGGAACTAGGAATTATTCACGATATTACCAAAAGTATTGGGACGCCTGCCTTTACACGCACATGAACTTTAATGACATCCCAGTCTTAGTCCGTAGGGTTCAATATTGAGTTGGCCCACCCTTTGCAGCTATAACAGCTTCAACTCTTCTGGAAAGGCCATCCACAAGGTTTAGGAGTGTGTCTATGGGAATGTTTGACCATTCTTTCAGTAGGGCATTTGTGAGGTCAGGCACTGATGTTGGGCGAGAAGGCCTGGCTCGCAGTCTCAGCCCTAATTCATCCCAAAGGGTGTTTTATCAGGTTGAGGTCAGGACTCTGTGCAGTCCAGTCAAGTTCCTCCACCCCAAAAACTGGCTCATCTATGTCTTTATGGACCTTGCTTTGTGCACTGGTGCGCAGTCATGTTGGAACAGGAAGGGGCCGTCCCCAAACTGTTCCCACAAAGTTGGGAGAATGAAATTGTCCAAAATGTCTTGGTATGCTGACGCCTTAAGAGTTCCCTTCACCGGAACCAAGCGGCCAAGCCCAACCCCTGAGAAACAACCCCACACCATAATCCCCCCTCCACCAAATGATTTGGACCACAAAGCAAGGTCCACAAAGACATGGATGAGTGAATTTGGGGTGGAGGAACTTGACTGTCGTTACCTCAACCCGATCGCTCTAATTCATCCCAAATGGTGTTCTATCGGGTTGAGGTAAGGACAATCAAGTTCCTCCACCCCAAATTCACTCATCCATGTCTTTATGGACCTTGCTTTGTGCTCTGGCCAAAATCATTTGGTGGAGGGGGGATTATGGTGGGGGGATGTTTTTCAGGGGTTGGGCTTGGCCCCTTAGTTCCAGTGAAGGGAACTCTTAGGGCGTCAGAATACCAAGACATTTTGGACAATATTCTTGCTCCCAACTTTGTGGGAACAGTTTGGGGATGGCCCCTTCTTGTTCCAACATGACTGCCCACCAGTCCACAAAGCAAGGTCCATAAAGACATGGATGAGCGAGTTTGGGGTGGAGGAACTTGACTGTCCTGACCTCAACCCGATAGAACACCTTTAGGGATGAATTAGAGCGGAGACTGAGAAGACACAAAAGATATTAATTGTGTATGGCCGGCCTAACGCAGTGCTGTATAGCCAATAAATGGCCTGGTCATGAGGAGGGGGTTAAATCTTCTGGAGGGCAAGTGGCGAATGTGCTTTAGACTGTTGCACTCCTTCATACAAGCCCTGTTGCTGCACATGGTGGTGCCAAGGGATCACCAGGAGACCGGGCAGCCTACGAGAGCAAGGCTGCACAGCAAGGGGACATTTTTGGCCAATTCTGACAATTCCGCTTTAAAAAAAAAAAATGACTTGTGAAATGTGATTAGCATGTTGGAGTTTATGCGAGATTGATGTGACTGGGTTTACCTCCTCAAGGCCGGTAGGACATCAGTAGGAGGCGGGGTACGCCCGCACGGTCAGCTGGGATTTTCCACCATCGGCCAACTAAGGAGCATATAAAGGCAGACTTCAAAAGCCGTCCGTCTAAGAACTCCACCTTAATTCTAGCTATAGAAACCATTTCAAGGAAGGGCACTTGTGAAAGAAAGGAAAAAAAAAAAAAAAAAAAAAAAAGAAGAGCGGACCCAGAGGGCAGAGCTGGCAGAGGCACAGATCCTATCCTCCCGTCACCTTGCCATGTTTAATTCATCCTGACTTCTCCTGTTCTGTCACAGTGAAAGACTTCTCTTTATGTTGACCTCAGTACTTTTCACGTTAAATTACAGCCTATTGATATTCCTGGCTCAATTCGCCCAGATATTATATCAACAGCTGTCAGCCAAAAAACGTATATATATGTATTTCTCCCCAATGAAATAAAAAAAAAAAAATATATTATATATATATATATATATATATATATATATATATATATATATATATATATATATATATATATATATATATATATATATATATATATATATATATATATATATATATATATATATATATATATATATACGTCAACGGAAGACAAGCTTTGAAAACGCAGCGTTATCAGCGGCAGCGATATGCCTTAGTTAGCATTATCTGCCTCATTATGATGTATGGATCCTATTTTTTCACTTGACCTTCCAATGTGCTCTTTGTCAATTCCCTTTATGTCTCTAAATGCATAGATTGGCAACAAGAATAGCTTTATTTATAGCTACTAAAAAAGGACAGACAGTGGCTGGGAACTTGTCGACAGTATAATATATATCTATATCTCTCTATCTCTATCTATCTATATCTCTCTATCTCTATCTATCTATCTATATCTCTCTATCTCTATCTATCTCTCTCTATCTCTCTATCTATCTATATCTCTCTATATCTATATCTCTCTATCTCTATCTATCTATCTCTCTATCTCTATCTATCTCTCTATCTATATTAAATAACACGGGTGCAGTATTGATGAGTTCTTGCTGCGTTTTCAATGCATTTCAAACGGGGAGGAGCGTTTTTGGTGCGTTTTTCTTTTGCTTTTTTTTAACTGAACAAAAATGCAGCAAGCAGCACGGTTTTTAACACCACAATGGAAGCGCAGCGGACCAAATGTGAAGACATACATAGAATATGCATTTTTCGTAAGCTTTTCTTGCGCAAAAAAAAAAAAAAAAAAAAAAAAAAAAAAAAAAAGGTGGCGATAACGGCCGACAAAATCATGATATGAATTTGACCAAATATGCAGCAAGCCGACACATTACAATCACTTTAAATGAATATGAAACAATCACCTTGTAAAACAACCAATTCAGTTTAAAATAGGAAATGCACAGCAAAATATTTGTGTATAGATACACAAATTCCGCTGCTTGTAAAACGTAGTTCAGAGGCTAGTTAGCCGCTAGGATTGCTTTTACAAGAGAGTCGACCGATGGCTCTACAAAAAAAATAAAAATAAATAAAAAGGGGAGGGACTGGGGGGATGACTGCAGCTGCTGGTAGAACTGCTTGATGTCCAGTGATGTAATCCATCCTCCACTCTCCATCCTGACAGGTCTGGGACGGGGGGGGGGGGGGGGGGACTGTAAAAGGACACGGACGCAGAGGAGACATTTCAGTGCTTTTTTGGTGAATTCCCATTCACATGGGGGGGGGGGGGTGGCGGGATCTGGGGGTCCCTGTGTTAAAAGGGGGCTTCCAGTTTCCGATAAGCCCCCCGCCCACCACTGGCCAGGGTTGTCAGGAAGAGGTCCCATAGCACACCCCCCCCCCCCTCATATGTTGAGGGCATGCAGCCTGGTATGGATAAGGGGATCTGGTATGGATTTGGGTGGGGGGGGTAGAGAAGGGGACTCTACGCCATTTAAAAAAAAAAAAATTAGCACGGGAGTGTCCCTTTCTAAACCGTACCAGACCTAAAAGGTCTGGTATGGTCTGGGGGGGGGAATGGGGGGGGGGTGACCGCTGACAACTCATCAGTTGAAAAGGACATGGCGGCCGGCTTCCTGGCCCACGCCTTAGCAACCAGCTATATACAGTGTATAGGAATAGGCAAGTGGCAGCAATTGCCTTCGCACCTTCACCCCTCAATTTTTTAATTCTCAACCTGGATGATGGCACCCCTATTGGTTATATACTAGTTTTGTATTTGAGGCTATAATCTCCAATTAGTGAATGAAAAAAAAAGCATAAAAAAAAAAAAAAAAAAAAACAAAAAAAAAAAAAAAAAACGTATTAGTGTGAATCGAGCCTAAAGCACAAAGTTTCTGTCCATTACAGGATCCTTCGATTTCACGCGTTGCATAACTCTGACATCACATCATCGTTCAGAGGAGATATTATCGGGAAAATGATTGACAAGGAACGCAGACTCTGCAGCCGCACGGCTCAGACGGCTTCAAGGTCAATGTTGCTAAACTAGCAGGCCGGACGCATGCACGGCGCCCTAAATAGTACACAGCCTTGTGTTGAGCCCACAGCGAAAACGCCAATGTTGTGGGAACATTGAATCTGAACTCCAGGCAGATATTAAAAAAAGACACAAATTAATGCAGCCCTGGATTCATTAAAGTGAAAGTTAGCTGAAAAAAAAAAAATAAATAAATTTCAAGCAGGCTCCTCACTGCAGACACCCCGTGTCTCTTCTACAACAAAACAAACTGCCTGTTCACAGACCCTATACCTAGCTATGCATGCGCAGCGCCGCTATACTCCTGTATGTGTATGAGGGGGGAGTTAGATCATTCCGATCAAGAAGGCCAAAGATCCCAAGAAAGACCATGCAAAGATCACAAGAGGCAGAGGAAGTAAGGGGAGTGAAAAAAGAAAAATGAATAACAAAATACACATATTATATATATATATATATACATACTTCAGCCCAATATGCATTTTGCTACATATTTTTGGTAAAATATATATATATATATCTCTCTCTCTCTCTCTCTATATATATATATCCCAATAAGCATATATTGATTGGCTTGCTTAAAAGTTATAGCATCTACAAACTATGGGGCATTTTATTTATTTTTTACTAGTATTGGCGACAATCAGCGACTTGTAGCGGGACTGCGATATTGTGGCGAACAGTCAGACACTGGACACTTTCTGGGGACCAGTGACACAAATACAGTGATTAGTGGTAAAAAAAACTGCACTGTCACTGTACTAATGACACTGGTTGGGAAGGGGTTCAACTGTGTGCCTAGCCAGTGTTTGTGTACAGTGTGGAAGATGCATTCACTAGGTGAGACATGGATCCTCATCCCTGCTTTGCAGGAACACAGGATCAATGCCTTCCCTCCAGGACGTCTAGGCCGTCTACAGAAGTCATCACCCCGACAGGAGCGTCTTCTGATGAGAAGGATTGAAGAAGATCGCCACACAAGTTCACTGCAGTTAGCTAAAGAAGTAAAAAAAAAAAAGCCAAACTGAGGTGATCAGTCGTTGCTAAAGAATGGGAAAAAAAAAAAAAAAAAAAGAAGAAGATTGTGGTCACCGGGTGATGTTGACAACGCCCCCTTATGCCGTCACAGTCCCAGCATGCCCAGGGACTGTGACGGCATAAGGGGGCGGGGTCACCGCCTATATAAGTCACATCGGAGTGCTCAGAGAGCATTGCAGCCGGAGAGAGCGTCGTGTCAACATCGGAAGAGAAGAGGGCAGAAGTCCGGGCCACCGCTAGCAAAAGGGCGGCATGAAGATAGCGGGGGAGCCGGCAGAAGAACTGGAACACCGGGAGCAGAGGTCGAACACCGGGAGAAGAGGCCAAAGAGTGGAGAAGAACCAACTGGACGCCGGGAGAAGATGCCGGAGGGACCCCCGTAGTCGGAAGAAGACCCCCGGAGCTGTCTAATAAAATTACTTTAAAAACCTGTGTAGTGTTTTTTTTATTGACACTTTTTCCACCAGGTGAATGGGTAGGGGTACCATGTACCCCATACTCATTCACATAAGGTGGGTGGCGGGGGTCTGGGGGCCCCCTTATTAAAGGGTGCTCCCGGATTCCAATAAGCCCCCCGCCTGCAGACCCAGACAACCAACGGCCAGGGTTGTCGGGAAGAGGCCTTTGTCCTCATCAACATGGAGACAAGGTGCTTTGGGGTGGCGGGGGCCGCAGGGCGCCCCCCTCCCCCACAGCACCCACCCCCCCCCCCCCATGTTGAGGGCATGCGGCCTGGTACGGTTCAGGAGGGGGGGCGCTCGCTCGTCCCCACCCCTTTCCTGACCGGCCGGGCTGCGTGCTCAGATCGGGGTCTGGTATGGATTGTAGGGGGGACCCCACACCGTTTTTTCGGCGTAGGGGGTTCCCCTTAAAAAATCAATCCAGACTTAAGGGCCTGGATGCCCCGCGCTCGCCGCAATAGGAAAATTTGTTTTTCTTATTGCAGCGAGCAAGAGATGCAGTACCCTGCCCTTGCGTCGTATCTGGTCCGTCGGACCAGCATACAGACTAACGGGCTTTCCGTCAGGAACTGAGTCCGGCGGAGTTACGACATAAAGATTTGAAGCAAGTTTCAAATCTAAAGTACGTCGGATTTCCGACCGAAAGGTCCGTCGGAAGTCCGATGCAGACCACACACGGTCGGATTGTCCGCCGGATTTGGTCGTTGGACAAGTCTGGTCGAAGGGACCGTGTGTAAGCGGCATAATACTATTAGCAGTTAGTTTAAGTAAGAGATTACAGACATGATGTTAGAGACTGCATTTTGACCTTTTTTGCACTAAGAAAGGTGCCAATAATAGCCAACAATAAATTCATATTAAGTAAAATCGATGTGATATCAATTAAAAAGTCGAATACAATTATATTACACACACACACACACACAAATATAAATATTTTTAAAAAATTGTCATTTTTGGTTTTCGGCACCATAATTTGAAAATAAAAAATAAATCAAAATTTTTTTTTACTTACCAGAAACGCCGGTTGCTAGGGAGTAATCTGCCTATTCCGCGGAGCTGTTCAGTTACTTCCTCCTCTTCAGCGAGCTTCCCCGTTGTCTTCTGGGACCTGTGTGTGTCCCAGAATACAACGGGGCCATTCACAAAGCGCTGCGCGACTCGTGCATGCGCCGTAGGAAACGGGCAGTGAAGGCTCCACTGCCTGTTTCCCTTAGGATGGCGGTGCCGGCACCCGATCTGATGGACGGATCGGCCCCGGGGGGGGGGGGGGGGGGGGGGGTCGACATCGCGGGCTCGCTGGACAGGTAAAGTGTCCTTATTCAAGGTCAGCAGCTACAGTGTTTGTAGTTGCTGACTTTAAGAAAAGCGGCTGGATCACCACTTTAAAAATCTCCATAAGTGACGCTTTATACATTTTTACTAGTTTAGAGGTACAGAGGTGGTCCAGTGCTAGAATTATTGCTCTCACTCTAACGTCCATGGTGATACCTCACATGTGTGGTGTGAACACCGTTGACATATGCCTGCGCTTCTGAGGAGGGATGGGGGCACTTTACTTTTCTGTTTTGTTTTTTTTTTTACACTGTCATTTTTTTTTCACTTTTGCTCCTATCACAAGGAATGTAAACATCCCCTGTAATAGAAATAAGGGATGACGGGTCCTCTTACCTTTGGCATCATTTCAATTTATTTTTTAGCTGATGCTTTCAAAAAGATAGGAGGAGATAAAAGGACATGTCATCCCTTATTTCTATTACACGGGAAGTTTACAATCTTTGTGATAGGAGTAAGAAAAAAAAAAAGAAAAAGAAAAAAAAAAAAAAAAAAGGTTTACTTCCAGTCCACCCATGATGTCGCTCCGGTCTTCCTAGATCAGCGTTTCTCAACTGCAGTCCTCAAGGCGCCCCCCACAGGTCATGTTTTCAGGCTCTCCATTATTTTGCACAGGTGATTTGATCAGTTTCACCGCCTTAGTAATTACCACAGCCGTTTCATCTGAGAGAAATCCTGAAAACATGACCTGTTGGGGCGCCTTGAGGACTGGGAGTTGAGAAATATTGGTCTAGATCAGGGATCCCCAAACTACGGCCCTCCAGCTGTTGCGGAACTACAAGTCCCATGAGGCATTGTAAAACTTTGACATTCACAGACATGACTGGGCATGATGGGAATTGTAGTTCCTGAACACCTGGAGGGCCGCAGTTTGGAGGCCCCCCGATCTAGATCATAGCGGTAGGGAGAGACGATCTGGTCTCTCCTCATCTGTGACCAGCTACGTGAACCGACGGATCGTTTCCCAGGCTTGATGCTGAGAACAGTAAAGCCTCGTACACACGGTCAGATTTTCAGACAAACGTTTGTCCTTTTTTTTTTATTTTTTTTTTTTTTTTTTTTTATGC
>JBBDGP010005225.1:0-27613 GCA_037952835.1 Lithobates septentrionalis | reverse complement strand
AACTGAGACCTTCCCCTGAAAAGTGACCATGACAGAGGTCACCTCAACTGAGATCTTCCCCTGAAAAGTGACCATGACAGAGGTCACCTCAACTGAGACCTTCCCCTGAAAAGTAACCATGACAGAGGTCACCTCAACTGAGACCTTCTACTGAAAAGTGACCATGACAGAGGTCACCTCAACTGAGACCTTCCCCTGAAAAGTAACCATGACAGAGGTCACCTCAACTGAGACCTTCTACCGAAAAGTGACCATGACAGAGGTCACCTCAACTGAGACCTTCCCCCAAAAAGTGACCCACCTACTTTGGGGTGTTCCCCTCCTCCTCCTATAATAAAAAGTGTGACCCCTTTTATAATGGCCTTCACAGGTGGTGGAATAAAATCTTGTTGCATCGTAACATGAGGGGCTCATTCAGCCCTGTTCACACCGATGCGACTACTCATGCAACTTGACAGGTACAAAACGCATGACAAGTCGCCCCCTATCGTCAGCAATGGAACTGTTCAAATCAGTGCAAATCTGATTTAGTGGTGCTGCTCCAATTTAAAAAAAAGTTCCTGCACTATTTTTTGTGATTTTCACCCCGTTCCACTTGAAGTCACATGATTTTAAAGCCACAAGTCAGTGCGATTTCAGGTGCGACTTGACCTGAAATCTACGTGACTTCACACACAGATGTCTACGCAAGTCGCACCTGAAATCGCAAAAAAAATAGTGCAGGAACCTTTTTCTTTTTAATCGGTGTTGCACCGATTTGAATGGTTCCATTGCTGTCAATAGGTTGGGACTTGATGTGTAATTTGGACTTGTCAAATCGCCTGACAAGTTGTACTAGTGGCTTTGGGTGTGACTTGCATAGACATCAGTGCATGAAGTCGCACAGATGCCAGCCATGTCCCACCTGACCTGCGGCTTCAAAATTGTACAACTTGAAGTGAAGTCGCACGATTTAAAAGTCCCATTCAGTGTGTACAGAAACACACCAGCCTGGTCACCTGGGTGTACGTTAGCGTGTGCTGCGTTGTGTGTTAACGTGTGTTGCTTTGGGGCAGCCTAATACTTTGAACGGGCTGCCCAACGCACCACAAAGGACCCTAAGGCTCTGTTCCCACTGGTGCGACTTGTCATGCGACTTTGGACACGTAAAGCTGCAAGACAAGTCATAGCCCATTGATTTCAATGGCACCCATTTACATTAGTGCGACTTAGCTGCAGCAACTTTGAAAAGGTGCCTGCGCTTCTTGAATGCAACTTTTAATGCGACTTTGGTCAAGAGAACGTAAAGTCTGATCAAACTCGCACTCTAAGCCCTTTTTTTACATCGGTGCGGCTTTGAAATCGCGCAACTTTCAAAGCCGCAGATCAGTGTGATTTCCACCTCCGATTTCATTGCGGCTTGCGACTTTAACAGAAGTCTATGTAAGAAAAAAAAAAGTAGCGCAGTAGCACCATTATTAAAGTCGCTGTGACATGATTTGCGGCGATTTGAACAATTCCGTTTGCCGTCAATGGGGTGTGACTTGTCATGCGATTTGGAACTGTCAAATCACATGACAGATCGCACCTTTGTGAATGAGGGCTAAATCACGCAACGTTGGAGTCGCTTTAGTGGGAACATAGACTAAATCATGTGTTTGTCATTGCGTGTAATATCTCAGTAATGGTGCGAATGGGCCCCAAACGTTGCCGTACTTAATAGATATGTTACTCTGTATGGCCAAAAGTTTGTAGAATATATATAACGCATGTCACACGTTCTGCTGCGATTTTAGCACGGTTTGGAACCCGAGGGCAGAATCGCCCCAATTCTGCCCACAATTCCAAATCGTCCAAGTGTGAACGGGGTGTGAATGGAGAGTTTCTCTTTCCATCCGTGTCCCATTGGGAAGATTTCCCTTCACTTCCTGTCCCACAGCCACAACAGGAAGTGAGCGTGAGAGGAAATCCCTGCAAAGTGAAGGAATCCCCGAGTGTCCCCTCACTTCTTGTTGTGGTGACAACCGAAAATTTGGGATTTTTTTTTTTGCTTTTGATGATAGCGGTAAACAAGACGGGGAGGGTCAAGGTGAAGACAGAGAGGGTGAATCTCTCCAACGGGGACACAAACAGCAATAGAAACCTGACAGGGGTGCTAATTAGTGGCATAACTAGAACCTTTACAGCCCTGGTGCAAGAAACCATGCAGGGCCCCTCCCCCCCGACCTCTGGCAGGAGGCCCTTCCCTTCGAGCCCAGGCCCCGTCGCAAGTGCCACCTTTGTGACCCTGGTAGTTCTGGTAATTTTATTTTATAATTCGAAAAAAAATTTAGGAGCCCCGTTTTTTAATTATTATTTTATTTTTTTTTAGAATTTTATATTTTTCTGTTATTTTACTTTTTTTTTTACAATGCTTTATTTTATTTTTTTTTTTTGGGGGGGGGGGGGGGGGGGGGGTCAGTGTTTTTTTATAATTTAACTTTTGAAATATTACAATTTTTTTTGGCCTTTTTTTTTGGCTTTGGTGAGATATCAGGGGTCTAAACAGATGTTCCAACCTTTGAGACAAAGAAAGGAGACTGAGGACACAGCCTCAATCCCTGCAGCCTCAGTTGCACAGAATGAATGGACAGGAATAGCTCTGTACAGAGGCTTCCCCTTAATTCACAAACGGAAGCATAGGAAACACTGTTTTCTATGCTTCAATTATGAATGGACACAGAACCAATCCGTACCGATTACTTGTGTACATTCAGACAAGGAAGGGTCTGGTAAATTACATATTTACCGGCCCCTTCCCCACTCTCCATCCTGACAGCATCCCCCCCGCAGCAACCAGCGGGAAGGGAATCGATCTCTCCATGCCCGCTTCTCCTTCTCTCCCTCCCGCTTCTCCTCCTCTCTATGTCCGCTTCTCCTTCTCTCCCTCCCGCTTCTCCTCCTCTCTATGTCCGCTTCTCCTTCTCTCCCTCCTGCTTCTCCTCCTCTCTATGCCCGCTTGTCCTTCTCTCCCTCCTGCTTCTCCTCCTCTCCATGCCCCATTCTCCTCCTCTCTATGCCCGCTTCTCCTTCTCACCCTCCCGCTTCTCCTCCTCTCTCTGCCCGCTTCTCCTCCTCTCCCTCTTCTCCATGCCCACTTCTCCTCCTCTCCATGCCTGATTCTCCTCCTCTCTATACCTGCTTCCCCTCCTCTCCCTCCTGCTTCTCCTCCTCTCTATGCCCGCTTCTCCTCCTCTCCCTCTTCTCCATGCCCACTTCTCCTCCTCTCCATGCCTGATTCTCCTCCTCTCTATACCCGCTTCCCCTCCTCTCCCTCCTGCTTTCTCCTCCTCTCTATGCCCGCTTCTCCTCCTCTCTATGCTCGCTTCTCCTTCTCTCCCTCCCGCTTCTCCTCCTCTCCATGCCCCATTCTCCTCCTCTCTATGCCCGCTTCTCCTTCTCACCCTCCCGCTTCTCCTCCTCTCTATGCCCGCTTCTCTTCCTCTCCCTCTTCTCCATGCCCACTTCTCCTCCTCTCCATGCCCACTTCTCCTCCTCTCTATACCTGCTTCTCCTCCTCTCCATGCCCGATTCTCCTCCTCTCTATACCCGCTTCTCCTCCTCTCTATGCCCGCTTCTCCTTCTCTCCCTCCCGCTTCTCCTCCTCTCCATGCCCCATTCTCCTCCTCTCTATGCCCGCTTCTCCTTCTCACCCTCCTCTTCTCCTCCTCTCTATGCCCGCTTCTCTTCCTCTCCCTCTTCTCCATGCCCACTTCTCCTCCTCTCCATGCCCACTTCTCCTCCTCTCTATACCTGCTTCTCCTCCTCTCCATGCCCGATTCTCCTCCTCTCTATACCCGCTTCT
Organism: Lithobates septentrionalis; assembly: GCA_037952835.1. Classification (NCBI taxonomy): domain Eukaryota; kingdom Metazoa; phylum Chordata; class Amphibia; order Anura; family Ranidae; genus Lithobates; species Lithobates septentrionalis. The sequence goes on along the minus strand of JBBDGP010005225.1, from coordinate 23,790 downwards.
CCTCCTCTCTATGCCCGCTTCTCCTTCTCTCCCTCCTGCTTCTCCCTCCTCTCCATGCCCCATTCTCCTCCTCTCTATGCCCGCTTCTCCTTCTCACCCTCCCGCTTCTCCTCCTCTCTATGCCCGCTTCTCCTCCTCTCCCTCTTCTCCATGCCCACTTCTCCTCCTCTCCATGCCCGCTTCTCCTCCTCTCCATGCCCGCTTCTCCTCCTCTCCATGCCCGATTCTCCTCCTCTCTATACCCGCTGCTCCTCCTCTCCCTCCCGCTTCACCTCCTCTCTATGCCCGCTTCTCCTCTCTATGCCCGCTTCTCCTTCTCTCCCTCCCGCTTCTCCTCCTCTCTATGCCCGCTTCTCCTCCTCTCTATGCCCGCTTCTCCTCTCCCGCCCGTTGTTATGACAGCAGCTAGCTGCCATAACCCCGGTATCCTCTTCTTCAGCCGGTGGTCCGGTTTCCGATAAATAGTCTCTGCGGCGGATTCGCCGCGATATCACTTTTATCGGCAGTGGGAGACGGCCCCTCCTCCCGCCGCGATCCGGTGCCCTCCGCCGCTTACCGGAGCCGTCAGCAGCGGTGGAGGCGATCTGATTCTTCTCCTTCCTGGGCATGGAGACAAGTCAGGGGAAGATGGCCCCCACCCGTCTCCATACCATTGCAGGGCGGAAGCCACCTCAAAACGTCACTTCCGCCCATAGCTCTTAAAGGGCCATTTTTTTTGTATTTTTTTTTTTTTAAATGACAATTTTTTTTTAATTACATTTTAGTGAAAATATGAGATCTGATGTCTTTTTGACCCCAGATCTCATATTTAAGAGGTCCTGTCATGCTTTTTTTCTATTACAAGGGATGTTTACATTCCTTGTAATAGAAACAAAAGTGACACAATTTAATTTTTTTAAAAAACAGTGTAAAAATAAAAAATAAAAAGGTAAAACAAATAAGAAAAAAAAAATTTTTTTAACCCCCCCCCCGTCCCGCCGAGCTCGTGTGCAAAAGCGAACGCATATGTAAGTAGCGTCCACATATGAAAACGGTGTTCAAACCGCACATGTGAGGTATCACCACGATCGTTAGAGCGAGAGCAATAATTCTAGTCCTAGACCTCCTCTGTGACTCAAAACATGCAACCTGTAGAATTTTTTTAAACATCGCCTATGGAGATTTTTAAGGGTAAAAGTTTGTCGCCATTGCACGAGCGGGCGCAATTTTGAAGAGTGACATGTTGGTTATCAATTTACTTAGGATAACATCATCTTTCACAATATAAAAAAATTGGCCTAACTTTACTGTTGTCTTATTTTTTAATTCAAAAAAAGTGTATTTTTTCCAAAAAAAAGTGCGCTTGTAAGACCGCTGTGCAAATACAATGTGACAGAAAAGTATTGCAACGACCGCCATTTTATTCTCTAGGGTGTTAGGAAAAAAAATGTATAATGTTTGGGGGTTCTAAGTAATTTTCTAGCAAAAAAAATGTTTTTAACTTGTAAACAACAAATCTCAAAAGGAGGCTCGGTCCTTAAGTGGTTAAAAGCACAAAGAGCCAAGCAAGTAACATTTCAGTAGTTGAGCGAGTGCACTCAATGTTTTTACCAGCAGGGGGAGAAATTTGCAGTCTGATTTTCTGGTCATATACTGTATAAATATTGAACTTTCTCTCTCTCTCTCTCTTTCAGACCAGCCCATGGGGAACGTTCCTGGGGACATGGGACATGCCCCTGAAGATCCCTCCTTCTAAACTGAGCCTCACCTCCCGCTCAGCAGACGCATCGAAACGCCTGACACAGTGGGTCGAGAATTCGGACCCGCTCATCAGCGCCTCCAACGGGCTGAGGCCCACCATCACCGGAAAGGTCTGTCCCTGACCGCTATCCATTCATAATAATACAGATGGATAGGAGGCCTAGCTGAACTCTGGCCAAATCTTTTCTAGATCCTGTCAGATATTTATTGGTGTCCCCTCTGGGGGGGGGTCTCTTCACTTCCTGTCTTGGTGACGCTAGTCACCAGGACAAGGTCCTAGGCCAAAATTCAACAGAGTCTGTCAATCTTGTTCACTCTTTTGCTGGAGGTCCATACTGATGACAATGAAGAACAGTTCCAGGAGGAGTGCCTAGGTCACAGGTGACTGCTATAGAGGCAGTCCGAAATTCTCGAGTCCTCAAGAGATACTGTATAAGAAGCCAAAGGATACCCCAAACAGATGATGTGCAGTTGTAATAGAAATACCATTCATGTTGCGCTTTAGGACTCAAGTGCATGCACATTCGTTCTGTGTGAAAAGGGCCAAAAAAAAAAAAGCTAGTAAACTATTTCCTGCACTGCCGGAATATTTTTCATTGATTTAAAATAGAACATGCCACATTTGACCAGTAGATGGCCTGAGCATCATAGAAAATTATTGTTAGTGACATCTAGTGGCCAAATGCAATATTTTCCATTTTAAAACATGAAAAGGATTTGGCCACTAGATGGCACCAAAGTACCACAGAACATTCTTATGATTCTTGGCGCCATCTAGTTGACAAATGCAGTAATTCTGTTTTAAATCCATGAAAAACACTCACTTAGCAGAGGAAATAGCTTAATATTTGTTCCTGCGTTTGTTATTTTGCCAAATTAGCACAGAACGAATGTAGATGCACTTAGGGTTGTATTCATAAAAAAAATAAAAGCATACCAATAAGTGTCATCTTATTTTTTTACAAGAGTTTGTCAGGCAATTTAAAAACAATGTAGTACACTTCTGAAAAACATGGATCCATCCACATGATTTGTCTCCCCATGATATTTTTGGTTCTTGGATGAACTGTCCCTTTAAATCACTTTTTTTTTATGCATCTGGCTACTTTGTTTCCAATAGGTTCCCATGGAGAAGGAGGGGTCTCGGAAACCGAGTCCGACCCCCAACCAGAGGAGCGGGAGTGTCGCGAGGAGCCCAGAGAAGACTGGAGAGATGGCGGCACAGAGATCACCAGCTGTCAGCCCAACTGGATCTCATAAAGATGGCTGCAGTAGCTGCCAGCTCCAGAGGAGGTGGAGCAAGTACACAGCGGAAGAAGACCGCCATCCCAATATGACGCCCAGAAAGAAGACTGACACCTCTCGGCGACAACTCCGATTTGCAACTAGGAACTAAAGAATGTTAAATTATCCTTAGAGAAAATAAAAATGTTGACATTATTAAACATTTTTCCACCATTCCTGTGCTGAGTTCCCGGGTCTGAATACCTGCTGTGCCCATTATGAGGGGTTCCCACCATCCCTGTGCTGAGTTCCCGGGTCTGAATACCTGCTGTGCCCATTATGAGGGGTTCCCACCATCCCTGTGCTGAGTTCCCGGGTCTGTACACCCGCTGTGCCCAATATGAGGGGTTCTCACCATCCCTGTGCTGAGTTCCCAGGTCTGTACACCTGCTGTGCCCATTATGAGGGGTTCCCACCATCCCTGTGCTGAGTTCCCGGGTCTGTACACCCGCTGTGCCCATTATGAGGGGTTCCCACCATCCCTGTGCTGATTTCCCAGGTCTGTACACCCGCTGTGCCCATTATGAGGGGTTCCCACCATCCCTGTGCTTGACTTAGATCATATCATATAGAATTCATCCAGGATGTATAGCTGGGAGAACTGTCTAATAACAGCCTCATATTGCTCAACCAAACCACCAGACCCTGTAATATTACTATTGTCAGGATGGACCCTTTAAATACTAAAGGAGTGTAATGATAACAGATAATAGGGGTTGATTTACTAAAGGGAAATCCACTTTGCACTACAAGTGCACCTGGAAGTGCAGTCACTGTAGATCTGAGGGGAAGATCTGAAATGAGGGGAAGCTCTGCTGATTTTATCATCCACACATGTGCAAGCTAAAATGCGTTTTTTTATTTTCCTTGCATGTCCCCCTCAGATCTACAGCGACTGCCCTTCCAAGTGTACTTGCCTTTAGTAAATAAGTGTGTGCGCGTTTGTACGTGTGTGTGCGCGCGTTTGTGTTTGTGCGTGCACGTTTGCGTGTTTGCGTTTAAAATCCAAAACCTAAATCAAAAAACACACCACACACACACACAAAATAAAACTCCAAAACAATTTTAAAAAAATAAATAAATAAAAACAAACAAAAAAAAAAAAAAAAAAGATATAAAAACAAAACCTAAATCCTCCCACCCTCCCCAAAAAAAAACACATAACATCCTAAATAAAAAGGGACCCTTTCTACAGGCAATAAAGATGCGGTTTTCGAATGTTCTGTGATGTCCGGCACCAGAACCTAAAGAGTCAGTCCCCGGGGTGGTCCATACGGTTGTGGGAGAGCGGCATTCTAGAAGCAGACAATTCCTTTGTCTTACATTCGCCCTGAACAATAGGACTTGTGTTATGATATGGAAGAATCACGAGCTGCCCCCCCCCCTGATGAACAATGACAACTCACAATCATTATTTAAGAATAGATTTTTATTGAATTATACAGAAGGCGATCTCGCTTATATGCCGTATAACAATGCGGGAAAATGTTCGATTGTAAAAGAACATATAAATATATCTAATATTAGATTTTATATATTCACCCAGTAATTTGGTTTTGGCAATTTCCACCATTATTAGGGGCGGGGTCAATGGACATAAAGTTGTATGAACAATGGGAGATGGATGGAGGACGGCTTGAATGAACGATCTGTACAGAGGTTGGGTAATGTGGAGGTAAATTCCCTTCTGGAACAATGAATATGTGGAATGGGGGTGATTGGAGATTCCCTTCATGTAGAAAATAGAAAAAAAAAAAAATATAGAGCAGAACAGGAGACCACAAGATCATCCATGAGCGATGGTTGGTTGGAGCAGAACAGGAGACCAAGGCGGTACAAGATCATCAATGAGTGGTGGTTGGTTGGAGCAGAACAGGAGACCAAGGCGGTATAAGATCATCAATGAGTGGTGGTTGGTTGGAGCAGAACAGGAGACCAAGGCGGTATAAGATCATCAATGAGTGGTGGTTGGTTGGAGCAGAACAGGAGACCATGGCGGTACAAGAACATCAATGAGTGATGGTTGGTTGGAGCAGAACAGGAGACCATGGCGGTACAAGATCATCAATGAGTGATGGTTGGTTGGAGCAGAACAGGAGACCATGGCGGTACAAGAACATCAATGAGTGATGGTTGGTTGGAGCAGAACAGGAGACCAAGGCGGTATAAGATCATCAATGAGTGGTGGTTGGTTGGAGCAGAACAGGAGACCATGGCGGTACAAGAACATCAATGAGTGATGGTTGGTTGGAGCAGAACAGGAGACCAAGGCGGTACAAGATCATCAATGAGTGGTGGTTGGTTGGAGCAGAACAGGAGACCAAGGCGGTATAAGATCATCAATGAGTGGTGGTTGGTTGGAGCAGAACAGGAGACCAAGGCGGTATAAGATCATCAATGAGTGGTGGTTGGTTGGAGCAGAACAGGAGACCAAGGCGGTACAAGATCATCAATGAGTGGTGGTTGGTTGGAGCAGAACAGGAGACCATGGCGGTACAAGATCATCAATGAGTGATGGTTGGTGTGAGCAGAACAGGAGACCATGGCGGTACAAGAACATCAATGAGAGGTGGTTGGTTGGTGGGGAGGACGAGGGCTCTAGAATAAACTCAGGGCGGGTATAAGAGTCCAGCTCCCGTATGTTGGGTTGTTGATGCAGGGTTGCGGGGGGAACAGATAACTACGCTAATCACTGACCCTCATCATGACGGTCCTTAAATTAAGGATAGGCAACCTGAACACTATAGCCATTGTGGAACTACAAGTCCCATGAGGCACTGCAAGACTGGATAGCCACAGGCATGACTCCCGTCAGAAGGGGCATGGTGGGATTTGTAGTTTCACCACTGCTGGAGTGCCGAGGTTGGCTAAAAAAAGGTAAGTTCACCTTTTCACTAAAAACGAGAAGGTGAAGGAACTCCATGGATCTTGAACACCCCTGAGAACCCCACTACACATAGCGTCCGGGAATGCCCTGTGCTGCTGGGGTAGGGGTCTATAGATTGTTCCCCCATAATACACAGCCCTGGAGTGAGTATCCATCATAAATGCTGAGGCATGTGACCATGCTGGCCAATGAGTAATCACTCTGGGGGGGGTGTATTGCAGAGTATGGACCACCACCCATCTACACTTTTGATACTATGCACACCATCATCATCAGCACCTCTGGGGATTGTCTAGCTGCACTCATGGCTCTAAATATTGGACATTTCATGCAGGACTTCTAATTCGAGGAGGTCGTTTTTCCATGTTAAATGGGCTGTAGTGCAAATCTGCAAAATGCACAGGTGTTCATTTTTACAACTCTTGGCCTTTTTCTCTTTGGAACGGAGTTTCTCTTTAAGCCCCAAAGATGATAATTTTTTTTCTGACACACTCAGCTGGATTTAGACTGCATATTTAATCAGTTCTCCATTACATTTGCCCTTTCGGTAATTCCCACACAAACTGAAGAATTCTAAATGCCGCTTCCCACCATCCACTCGGACAAGAGGAGCCATTGTGTGTGAACAGAGAGGAGCTTTGATCCGCAGACAGCTCAGAAAAGTCCCATAGAAGAAGAAACTTGTTGACGGCTCAGAAATAGACATGAGGAGCCGCCCTGGAGGGGGTCTATGGAGGATCCTCCGACTCCGAAGGGTGCTGAGCTATAATTGGGAGCAGCCATTCTACAAGGGGATGTCATCCCCAACTGAAGGACATTTAGTCCGGTCTGTGTATTATAAACTTATCAATCCAAGAAGGCAGTGTGCGACTCTCCACTCAATGCTGAACTATCAGTTCTGGGTGGACCGACCACTTTAATACTATAAGATCTGATACAACACTGGACCTCTCCAGCCACAAATCAAACAAGGACTGTGGGAAAAAAAAAAAAAAAAAAGACGGGTTTCCCTTTAAATGCCACGCAGCCATTGGTCAGGGTATTAAAAAGGCACAGATTCCATTTCCAAACACTACAAGGGCAGAGCTGAACCTTCATCTCCATAAAAAGACCTACAAAGTGGACCTGTCAAAGTCCTGACTACGATCTTGTGGGCTGGAACTGTGCGGAAAAAAGCTTCCCTTTGATAGAGACATCTTGTCCGAGTCCCTCCCGCCTGCTGCCCATTCACAGAAGCCTTTGTATTTTGTGCATGAGTTCACCTAATACAAAGGCTTCTGTGAATGGGCAGGACAGAGAGCACAGTAAGCAGGGGCTCTGGAAGTCATCTTCCTGGAGCACAATAAACCCGTTGGGTGTGAATGATAGAGATACGTCTATGCGGTGGCGGGCACCCTGTTGGATTTAATTCATGGCATGCCTAAACAGTAGCCCAATTCCCAGAATTCAGCTTTAAGGAACGCTTGCCTACTTTTACAAAATTGAGGAAGCCACTTTGGTGATGTGAAACGGTATCTCAGAGGAGGACAGCCTATCAATTCACTAGGAGATGCTAACGAGGGAGGCAATTGATAATCTATCAGAAAAGGTGGACCATGAGCCAATAACAAGCCTAAGACCTAGTGACCTGTCTGTGACTTGATGCACCCAGTGCCTCCCTCCTATTGTATATTAGAAGGCTGGAAGATTCAGCTCAGCTACCTTTCCCACATCTACAAGACAGGTGTTCCCGATTAGTTCTAAAAGGCCATTTCTAGCATCTGTGACCAGAATATGAGGGGGGGGGGGGGGGGGGTTTAAGACGCTGACCCTGGCCCAGCTTACATTCTTTGAACACTAACTTTGGTAATTCGTTTGGCCAGAAAGATTTAGATGCATCTGAAATGGGAGTTGACGGAGGGAAGGGGGAGATCTGTACTGGAGGTTCCAGGGGGAGATCTGTACTGGAGGTTTCCGGGGAAGACTGTGGAGCCTTCCTCTCTTAGAAGATTTGGAGATGAAATAATCAATGGGTGATGTTCCGTTAGCAAAGGGTCCTAATTACATGGCGGCAAGGCCGGCTGCTGACAGCAGGGTGAGGGCTAAGACGATGTAACCGGTTTGGGTGACTTGAGGGATCTTGAAGCCTTTTCCCAAATCCCAGGCCTGTGAAGACAAAGAAAGGGAGGTGATGGTTAGGAAGGGGTGGAGATTTACCAAAACTAGAGCAATGCTGCATGGCAACCAATCAGCTTCTAGCTTTCATTTTCAAAGTTTATCTATGAACAATCTGATATACATTTCCACATTGTATTTCAAGCCTTCTCCTATTACTCTGAACCATCTTTGCAAGCCTTGTGTGTGAACCTCTATGGAGGACCCTATTTCCCTCCTGGAATTCTGGGGCATGTATGTCCTGTGAGTAGGCACTGCTGTGTCACACATTTCACAGAGCCTGCCTTCTGATCTACAGAGGAGCTGAGGAGGAGTTTCAGGAGGTGGAGTCAGTACAGGAATCGCTGCTTATAGGCAGCAGGGTACCATGGGACATGTAGTCCTTAGAAATGGAGAAGCTGCAAAGCATGCTGGGAATTCCAGGAAGTTGTAGAAAGACAGCCAGCAGACAGACCGAACTCACGCCACGAAAGGAGATTTTCTTAAGTAATCGTTTACTGGATTGTCAGTGATAACTATTGTTTGTGCAATGCTGATGATATAATGGAAAGTGTATACTGTACTGTGACCAGAGATCCCCTATAATCACTTCAGCTCCAGAAGGTTTTACCCCCCTTCATGACCAGGCAATTTTTTTTGCCATTTGGCACTGAGCTACTTTAACTGGCAACTGCAATGCTGTACCCAAAATGATATTTATATAAAATTTTCTTTGCCACACAAATGGCTCTTTTTGGTGTTATCTATCACCACTGGGGTTTTTATTATATAGAGACAAGCCCACAAATTGTGAAAAATTTTTTTTTTTACTTAGCTATTAAAATATACCCAATAAAAAAATAAAAAAAAAATTGAATAAATAAAAAAATAAAAAATAAAAATAAAATTCCTTCAGAAATTTAGGACAAAATGTATTCTGCTACATGTTTTTGGTAAAAAAAAAAAATCCATCACCAGACTCAATATTCAAGCACAATATGAACTATTACTAGCATATAAAAATGACTCTATAGCCAAATTAAAAAAAAAAAAAAAAAAAAAAAAATGGCAATAATAGCTAAATAATCCAAGAGCCTCTAAATATAAAAAAAAACAAAAAAACACCTGTGATATATAAATTATGAAACCGGATGGCAACGACAGCATTTTGTTATTGTGATGAAAGCACAACCTAAATGTATGTTCTTCCCCCCTCCTCCTTATGCAGTATAAGATCTTGGGGGTTAATCTCCGCCTACAGTCAGGTCCCATTAGGGGTGGGAGGAAATTGACTAACAAGAATTTAGAATCTACCTTGTATTTCTTTTCCTTTCTTGCTCCTTATTGAATGTTTAATACCAAACCAGACATTGATACAATGTGATATGGAACTATTATATGCTATAACTGTTGAAATTTATCAATACCAACAAAATCAATAAAAAAAAAAAAAATTATAATATATATCTCAATAAGTGTACATGGATTGGTTTGTGTGAAAGTTAAGCCTTGTACACACGGTACGACTGTTGGCAGGGGATTGTCTGTTGTCCTGAAATCTTACCGTTAGTACGCTCCTTTAGACAATTGTTGTCCAATTTTCAGTCAACAAATGTTGGATGGCAGGCTAGTAAATTTTCGGTGGACAACTGCTTGACGTCAGATTTTCATATGGTCAGTACACAAATCCGTCACACAAAAGTCAAAAGCACAAACACGCATGCTCGGAGTCAACGCTCACCAAACACAAAATTAGCAGAAGTGACCCAAAGGGTGGCGCTCAAGAGCTGAAATTCCTCGTATTACATCACTACGTTCGTGTATGTGGCATGACAATTGTGTAACGTTAGAATGCAAGACAAGATCACGGAACACGCCCGTTTGACAAAAATCAGATGCTTGGTTGGCCAACAATCGTACCGTGTGTATGAGGCTTAAAATGTCTACAAACTATGAGAGATATACTGGAATTTTTATTTCATTTATTTTTATACTACTAATAGCGGTGATCAGTGACTTATAAAATTGTACTGTGATAGTGCAGCGGGCAATCTCACACTGACTCCTGAAAGTGCCAAACCCCAAAGAGGAGAGCTCTCAATGCAGATCCAATTTACATGCGACCGTCCCTCCCGGGCACACGCCCGCTACTCACCAAGTGTCTGATGCCGTTCCACGAGTGGTATGCCACGGGGAAGGCCAGGGCAAACTTTGCAGCGTATATGAGCGTCGGGCCCAGACTAAGGGATTTTACCAACTCCAAATGTGACGCAAAATCTCCGGGGAGAACCAGAGCCGCCACACCGAACAGTGACACTCCTGAGAATGAGAAGATACAAGATCAATTCAGTTACAGGTTGGCACTTACCCAAAACTTCACCTACCTCCTATAAATATTCTTTATGAGTTTTAATGCGTTTTTGGAAGGGGTCTGTTGTCTTTAGGGTTGCCCCAATACCACTTTTTTAAGACCGAGTACAAGTACCGATACTTTTTTTTTTTTTCCCCCCAGTATTCACCGATAACCAATACTTTTTTTTTTAATGTCATACGACAGTGGTACATGTGTCAGTAGTTTGATTATTTTATTTTTTTTACAATTTTATGTTTTGTTTTTACAATGCCTTTTTTTTTGTTAGTGTTTTTTTTATTCTATTTTTTTTACAATTTAACTTTGAAATAATACAATTTTTTTTGGCTTTGGTGAGATGTCAGGGGTCTAAACAGTCCCTTGATATATTTCCTTTGAGACAGGGAAAAGGACTGAGGACACAGATTCCCCAGCCCCTTTCTCTCTAGCCTCAGCTGCACTGACAATGAATGAACAGGAGACAGAGGCTCCTCTCCATTCATAAACTGAAGCAGAGTAAACATAGGTTACAATGTTTCAGTTGTGAATAGACAGTCAGTGATCACTGACTGTTCATTCGGAAAAGGAAGGAGCCAGTAAATGACAGATTTACCGGCTCCTTCCTCCGCTCTCCATCTTGAAAAGATCCGGGGCAGGGGGAGACCGGTGGAGGAGCCGAAGGAGGACATGGGAGGGACCCGAAGGAGTCACTGACAGGTACCCAGCTCCCACTTCCTCTCCTGGTGCCGAGCGGAAGTTCACCTCTACCTCCCTGCAATCTTCTGGGACACGTCATAGATCCCAGAAGATTGCCCAGCCATTCAAAACAATGCAGCGCGACTCACGCATGCGCAGTGCGTGCCTGGCTGTCACAGCCGGGCGCCCACACTTGCAATGCCGGCACTGTGGAGAGGAGGGGGGGGGGATGGAGGAGCGAGGCTTCGTGCTGCCGCATCGTTGGACTGTGGGACAGGTGAGTTTCTGTTTATTAAAAGTCAGCAGCTTTACCTTTTGCAGCTGCTGACTTTTAAAATGGGTGGAACTCCGCTTTATGACATCAGTCTGGAGGAGCGGGCATTCGTAGGCTGGTTGTATTTGCATAGGGAACACCCACATGTGATGCTGAGCCTCCGTGTTGGAAAGAGCCGATATCCGATAAGCGTAAGGGGTGGACCAGAGACTGCAAGATTGAGGAGTAAAGACCTAGATCAGGGATATGCAATTAGTGGACCTCCAGCTGTTGCAAAATTACAAGTCCCATCATACATCTGCCTTTGGGTGTCATGCTTGTGGCTGTCAGAGTCTTGCTATGCCTCATGGGACTTGTAGTTCTGCAACAGCTGGAGGTCCGCTAATTGCATATCCCTGACTTAGATGATGCTGGACGTTCTGCAGCCAGGAAATGAGGCGGAGCTCCATCTGACTTGCTAGTTGGATCTAACGCACATGGTGAGAAGCTCACATTGTGCAGCGACATCAGAGTCAGCAATTTCAGTCCAGGAGAGGAGACGGTACAACCAGTGCAAAACTGGAGGTCAGATGTTGTATTGGCCTTGCAAATAAATGGTGTGACCTTCAGTCACTGTACAAACTGTCACAAAGCAGTTCCTATTTAGGCACCACCTCAAACTGACGTCTCTTGGAAGCACACTGCCTTGACATTAGAACTAGGTGGACTTGTGTCTTTTTTCAACCATAGTTACAACTACGCAACATGGAGAGAAGCCGGTCCTCTTCCTCTACCATAGCAGCACTGGTGGTGGGGGGGGTTCATAAATCTGCTGTAGTAAGAAGAAGAGTGTGGAAGAATGCTCACCCGCGGTGAGGGCAATGCCGGTACCTCTGTGTGTGATGGACATGAACATCGGCAACGACCATCTGTGAGAGAGAAAACAAAAAAAATGAAGGTCAGCCTCGGGCAATGGCAGAACGTCAAAGGAAGTTATCTTCAGTATAGAAGAGAGCGGCTCTAAACACTCCACAGCCAAATCAGTCCAACCCCGTGTATGGAGGGCAACCCAATATCCCCTAAAATACCATCTATAGGAGCGCCCCCACCCTCATCCTCCACACCCATCATATAGGTTTGATTGGTATCTCCTGAAGTACGAGTGCAGACTCTTCAATAGTATTTCATCCACACCTTCCAAATCCTAAGTCATCTGTAGACCACGGGACTTTTTGGGGAGGTTCTCTTTCAATTGCGGTCAGGAACTGGCCATTTTCATTTCCCCTCCCCCCCCCCCCCCCACTTGCCAGGGCAATTTTGTAATAAACCTTTACCTGGCATCAGTTCAGAGGTAATCATGAGATATGTCCCTAGAATTATTGCTTTCACTCCAAGGTTCGAGGCGATACCTCACCTATGTGTACCTATGCATGCAGTGCTTTTACAATTTTGTTTGTAAATATTTTTTATTTCAACCCCCTAATACTTCTGAGCCCCGATTTCAATCCACGAGTGCCTCGGCCATAGGGAAAATCTCCTTCCCCGATGGGCTGAGAGACAGTAGCAGCGGCATTGGCTCCCGCAGCTGTCAAAGTCAGTTATCCAATCAGGAGATAGAGGGGGGGGGCAGAGTGGGTCAACCCGCAGCTCCCCGTCTGAATAGACACACAGAGCTGCGGCTCGGGTGCCCCCCATAGCAAGCTGCCTGCTGTGGGGGGCAGCTGACAGGAAGGGAGGGGGTCAAGAGAGCCAGAGAGGGACCCGAGAAGAGGAGGATCTGGGCTGCTCTGTACAAATCCAGCAAGTATAACATGGTTGTTATTTTTAAAGAGATAAAAAAAACGAGACTTTAATATCACTTTGAGGACCCTGGCTTGTAAGCTCCTTGAGGGTAGGGACTGATGTGAACGTACAATATACATGGAAAGTGCTGCATAAATGGTCAGCGCTATACAAGTACCTGTAGTAAATAAATCATCGTCACCTCCAATCATTGTCACCTCCAGGTCCAATCAACAGAGGATCCTGGTACTTTGTTGTGGCTTGTGTCATATACTTACCTCCACTGTACAGCTCGTTTTGCACAGAGTGACCCCAAACATCCTCTTCTGGGGTCCCCCGGCGGCTCCTCTCCACATCAGATAACCCCCCTAGGAGAAGCTCCCTCCCAGGGGGTTACCTTGCAGGCACACTCCCGATTCCAGCATTTGCGTCCATAGACACGAATGCCGGACTCAGCCCCGCCCACGTCATTGGAATTGATTGACAGCAGCGGGAGCCAATGGCTGCGCTTCTATCAATCTATCCAATCAAGAGCCGGGATCCCCGTGGAGAGAGGGACAGAGCGTCCCCGCCGAACAGATGAAGGGGTGCAGGTGGCTGGGGGGCCGGTGGCTGGCAGTTATTTCACCTTAATGCATAGGATGCATTAAGGTGAAAAAAAAAAAAAAAAAGCACATGTCAACCCGACCACAACCCTCTCATGTGATCTTTTACCATGCTCATTTCCAAAGTTATTTTCAATCTTTTCAAATCCACAGTTTAAAAAAGTGGAACTAAAACTTGATTTACTGCTTTCCCAGAAGAATGTTAGAAACGTTCAGTAAAATGTGATGAAATCCTTAAAGTGGTTGTTAACCCACTACACTACGATCATGCCACCCGCTCCGTTATATATATATATATATATATATATTTTATGAAAAATGCTGATTATACCTCATCTCAGAGCGGATCCCGGTGCTCATGTGACTCCTCCCCTCTTCTCTGGCCGACGTCAGTGGCAGTGCTCGGCCCCGCCCACCATAGCTGTCAGCCAGGCAGAGGAGAGAGCCGAGGAGTCCCGTGAGCACCAGGAGCCGCTCTGAGATTTAAAGAAAAAAGAAAAAAAAATGCTAATTATACCTAATCTCAGCGCGGTTCCTGTTGCTCATGTGACTCCTCGGCTCTCTCCTCTGCCTGACAGCTATAGTGGGCGGGGCTGAGCACTGCCACTGACATCAGCCAGAGAAGAGGGGAGGAGAGAGCCGAGGAGTCACGTGAGTGCTGGGAACCGCTCTGAGATAAGGTATAATCAGCATTGTTTCTTTTTTTCTTTTAATACACAGGCACAGTGACACACAGGGGTTGATTTACTAAAGGCAAATCCACTCTGCACTGCAAGTGCACTTGGAAGGGCAGTCGCAGTAGATCTGAGGGGGATATGCAAGGAAAATAAAAAACAGCATTTTTGCTTGTACATGATTTACTGATAAAATCAGCAGAGCTTCCCCTCATTTCAGATATTCCCCTCAGATCTACAGCGACTGAACTTCCAAGTGCACTTGCAGTACAGAGTGGATTTGCCTTTAGTAAATCAACCAGGGTCCCTGTGCTATATTAAAAAAAAAAAAAAAAAATGCTGATTATACCTCATCTCAGAGCGGTTCCTGGCGCTCACGTGACTCCTCGGCTCTCTCCTCTGCCTGGCTGACAGATATAGTGGGCGGGGCCGAGCACTGCCACTGACGTCAGCTGGAGAGTAAGGGAGGAGAGAGAGAGAGAGAGAGAGAGCCGAGGAGTCACGTGAGCGCCAGAAGCCACTCTGCATACAGCATTATATAACAGGGGGGGGTGGCATGATCGTAGTATAGATACGATTGCACCAGGAGGGGAGGATCGTGGAGTGGACAGAGCTTCACAGGCAGGCGGGGGAGGACACAGGAGAGCAGAGCTGTGAATGACGCAGGCACGCAAACTGACCACGGTGTCAGGGCTCAGCAGCCGTGGTCAGTTTACAGGAGAGGAGGGTATAGCCAGGCAGGATCAGCCAGGTAATTCAGGAGATACGGAGGGGGGGGGGGGAATTACACAGCACATGCACTGTGCTGTTATTCATGCTTTAAGAGATCACACACAACACACTTTAAAGCCCAACTTTGACATGTTTGTTATCTATTTACTCAACATGACTTTTTTTCATAAAAATTATAATATATTATACATCTCTTGTAAGCTAGCATTTTAAAACTGCCCCGGATGTAAAGTGGTTAAATGTTGTACAATCATTAACTGAAGACAGATATCATTGCACTTCACCTCTCCTCCAGTTATACAGATCAGCCCAATCCATATACACAAGGTCAGCAGTTTTCTTGATACCTTTTCAAATCAGTTTTTGCAGAATGAAACCAGCACCCTTCAAATCACACTTCAAGCCTCGGTTCACACTGGGGGCGGCTTCAAAGTCGCCCAACTCTGAAGCCGCCCCACACAGTGCGACTTCAGCGCAGCTTGCAAACGACTTCTGTAATAGAAGCTGCTCCGAAGTCGCCCCCCCCCCCCCCCCTCCCAGGGAGTGCAGGAACCTTTTTATAAGTCGGAGTGACTTGAGTCGCTCTGATTAGAATGGTTCCATTTTACTGAATGGAGTGTGACTTGTCAGGTGACTACAAGTCACCCTAGTGTGAACCGAGCCTACTTGTAGCAGCTTATTGATTCTCATTCCACATCGATGGGTAATATGATGATCTTTTTTTTTTTTTTTTATAAGGGGGGCTTTGGTGAAATATCAGGGGTCTAAACAGGCCCCTCACATCTCCACTTTGAGACATGGAAAGGGACTGAGGATAGAGATTCCCCAGTCCCTTTCTTAGCAGCCTCAGCTGCACTGGAGATGCGTGAGAACAGGAGACAGCGGCTCCTCTCCATTCATAAACTGAAGCCTTGTAAACGGTGTTTACGATGTTCAGTTATTATGAATTGACAGTCAGTGATCACCGACTCTGTGCATTCAGAAAAGGAAGGAGCTGGTAAATTAACGGCTCATTCCTCTGCTCTCCATCCTGAAAGATCTGGCGGGGGGGGAGACCAGAGATGAACACGGAGGACGACAGGGGGGACCGGAGATGAACAGTGGAGAGGACCACGGAGGAGCGCACCAAGGGGGAGCAGAGGAGGACGGGGGGGGGGGGGGGACCGGAGATGAACCACGGAGGAGAGAACGGGGGAAACCAGAGATGAACACGGAGGAACACACCGAGGAGGAGCGGAGGAGAACGGGGGGACCGGAGAAGAACACCGAAGAGAGAACGGGGGGGGGGGGGGCAGAGGAGATGAACACAGAGGAGTGCACCGAGGGGGAGCAGAGGAGGATGGGGGGGGGAGGGGGAGAACCAGAGATGAACACGGAGGAGCACACCGAGGGAGAGCAGAGGAGAACAGGGGGGACCGGAGATGAACACGGAGGAGAGAACGGGGGGGGGGGGGGGGGGCGGAGGAGTACGGGGGGACCGGAGATGAACACAGAGGAGTGCCCCGAGGGTCAGCAGAGGGGGGGGGGTCGATCCGGAGATGAACAAGGATGAGCGCACCGAGGGGGAGAGGACCGGAGGAGCCCACAAAGGAACACAGAGGAGGACTCATAGGGGAGCTGGGAGGAGGATACAGGGGACACCCAGGAATAAATCAGCGTGGTGGCGGGGTTGTTATAATCACCGATCTCCCTGTGTGCTTCTCCTCCTCTCCCCTCCGTGGCTTTTAGCTGCTTTATTGAAAGCCACACAGGGAGATCGGCGATTACAACTTCCCGGCTGCCGCACCTATTGTTCCTGAGTGTCCAGGTATCGGGTGAAGCATCGGGAGCATTTGCACAAGTACTCCTGTAAATACTCAGTATCGGGACAACCCTAGTTTACAACATTAAAGCGGTTGTCTACCTGCAAAAAAGAAAAACCCACACCTGTAAGGCAAAAAAGGCATAATGAGCTAGTATGCACCTCATAGAACGAAGCGTCGGCATCGCATCCTGGTCCCCTCTGCATTTCTTCCGGGTTTGTTGCTCTGGTGTTGCGGGTGGCCAAAACCGCGACAACGCAAAAGTCTAAATTTCCAGCTGGGAGCGCTGATTTTCCGGCAGCATCGCATGCGCCGCTGATGTCAGCGGCTGCATGCAAGGTGAATATCTCCTAAACCGTACAGGTTTAGAAGATATTAATTTTATCTACAGGTAAGCCTTATTATAAGCTTACCTGAAAAGGAAAAAATGTGCTAAAGGGGTATACAACCACTTTAAGAACACTTACCTGTGCAGGGATCCAGCGCTGTCCTCACAGGGGTTGGTTCTTCAATGGTTTTCGGGTCTCGGTTTATTAAGGGAAGCGGTCTGTGATGCCTTCCTGCTGCCTATGAACGGTCACAGGTCCCAGAAGGCTGCGGACAAAGAGGGGAGGGGGTCCAAAGTGTCCTATCAAGATTGTATGGACCATAAAAAGGTACAATAAAATACTCAACTAGATGTGCAGACATGCAGTATATTGCACGCAGACACACTGCACATACCTGTGGTAACTATACAGGTATCTACTGGAGTATTTTAGTGTAACTTCATGGTTAATACAACATTGCTGCAAAGCATCTTTGATATGCACACCCAAGTTGCTACTGGGGGCTCCTGCACACAGTCCGGCTGAGTCCGTTAATCATAAAACATGAGTGCACCATACACGTGTATGAAAAAAAAAAAAAAAAATCTAAATTTATTTTTTGCATACCCAAAAATGGACGCAATCCAGCTGAAGAGCTCAGAAAGTGCTGGGATAAGCCTATATTATAAAGGATATATCTGCATTTGGGGGGGTTCCGTTCTATCATTAAGACAATAACATGGGGATCCATAAATAGAAGGTCACCCAGCAGTAAAAGTTGCCTGGAGGACTCTTCTCTATGGGCCGTATTGATGAAGCTCGGGGTGGGCAGCACTGGCACCGACTTTCCCACAAGGGCCAAGTTAGCACATTCTGAGAGGGAATTTGTCAGGAATGTACTGAGTGGGGAGCCGCAGAGCGTGCGCTTGTCTTCACCCCTTGTGTCCAGATAGCGGCGTTATTCATGGAGCCGCGGGGCTCCGGTATGTGAGCGGGCGGGGAGGGGAGGACGGCGCTGGCAGCGACTTGAGGACTAAAAACAATACGCAGCGGCTAGTGGCAGGAGGGTCGGCTTTCCCTGGCGAGCAGCACTGAAAAATCAAGCCCACTGTGGTGAAATTCTCACAGGGCTCTGTTCTGATACAGACACTCCATTGATAAATAGTGCAGTCACTGGGGACCGGGACTTAAAGGGAAACGGACGTTTAACAAAATGGATGCACATATTTGAATGATACTCATTGAAAATCATGGAGTACGACTTGTCATGCGACTTTTCAGCCCCAAGTTGCACAAGTGTAAAGGGGCCTAACTGGAACCCATACCTTTTAGTCCCCACCCCGCAGCAGCTGAAAACTAGCAGGAATGAAAGGAACAGAAGCCGGCAGCGCTACGGAGGAGGGCGGGGATGGGGGGGGGGGGTGCGGGGCGGGGCAGGGGTAGCTGGTACAGCAGGGAGGGAATTCAGATCGTAGACAAAAAGGGGGTGATCAGTGCAGCAGGGGGGTCAATTATGGGATCAGATTCCTCTGTGTGATTCTCCCTGCAGCAGCTGGAAAGATGGCTTCTCCCCCCTCTCCTTCCCATCAGCTTTCAGCTGCTGCAGGGTGAACCAAGCAGAGGGATCGGTCCCACCAATTGCCCCCCTGCTGCACGGATAACCCCCTCCTGTGTACAATCTGATTCCCCTGCTGGCCCAGCCCCCCCCCCCATCCTTCACAGCCCTGCTGACTTCCCCTCATTTCATTCCCACCAGTTTTCAGCTGGGGGAGGGGGGGGATGTTTAACTATAGGGGGGATGGGTCCCAGTAACTGCCCCTTGCCACACCGATTACCACCTCCTGAACACGATCCGATTTCCCCTGTTGCCCCAAGCCCCTTTCCTCCAAATCGCTGCCGGTTTCCCTCCTCTCAAGCCTGACAATTTTCAGCTGCTGCAGGGAGAGTCACACAGTAGGATCGGTTCCAGCAATTTGCCCCCTGCCACACTGATCACCCCTCCTGTCTATGATCCAAATCCCCCTGCTGCCCTGGCCCCCCGTCAACCGCAGCGCTGCCGGCTTCCCCTCCATTTATTCCTACTGGTTTTCAGCTGCTGTGTGAGGGCACACATATGCGGCCCCTGTTAAAACAACGTACTGCGCTGAGGGTGTGCTCCCAGCATAGAAGTCAACTGGTACTGGAAAGCTCTTCATACCAACGACTGGAAGCTTTCCGATCATGTGACTACTGACTGCCAATCACAGCGGTCACGTGAACCCGAATGCCTGCCTCCCAGATTTTAGGGCTGGGAGGTGGTCGGCAAGAAGGAGTTAATAGGTTATAAGAGATCAATACAGTATGTTTCACTTTGGGTTTTTTTTTTGCACATTAGCCCTGAAGAAAGGGCAGGCCTTTGCTCTGAAACGCGTTGGCTGCAATTGATGTCCTGGTTCACACTATGAATCGCCTATAAATCACACCGCATTCCTGTGCAATTCACAAGCGATTCATTGCGGTGCAATTTGCGACCCTTAATTTTAAATGGGCTAAAACCGCACTGAAGAAGTTGTGCGTGCACCAGTTTTAGCAACTCACTGCAACCGGATTGCATGGTCGTTTAGTACTATGCGTTTCGGTGGAGGCAAACTCACTGCGGTTGGTTGCGTGCCGCTTTTGGTGGTATGGTTAGCATTGCACTGACACCTTGCTGCAGAGTGCAGTGATGAAGGGAGGGAAACTCAAACTTTCAAAAAATTCTCTCAAAATCTTCCATATCCCAACAGTAAAAAATAAAAAAAGGTTAAATACCACACAAAAAGTATGGGAATGAAAAAAACATAATAAAAAGCTGTAAGGCTCTGGGTGTTGTGGAGTGCAGTAGGGGATTAGTGGCCTTACAGGGGATACATTTTCTGGAGGGGGCTGGGGAAACTGTGGCACACTGTTTGCATTTAAGGGGTCCCCTATGAAAACTAGAGGCTCTGCAGCAGGCTGGGGAGCACTGTGAGATGTGATGAGGGGTGTGGTGGAGTTGGTTAGGGGAGTCTATAGCAGACCTGGTGGCCCCTGTAGGGTATTTGTTTTTACAAGGGGGCGCTGTGGAGTATAAAGGCCCTTAGAGAGCCTAGAGGCACTGTAAGGGCAAAGAAACCCTCCGGAGAAAAAAAAAAAAAAAAAAAAAAACACATCCCGACACAGGCCCTCCAGGTCTAGCCACCAGAAAGGGGAGCTCCAACAGCCACCAGCCAGGGAAGGGGAGCTCCAACAGCCACCAGCCAGGGGAGCTCCAACAGCCACCAGCCAGGGGAGCTCCAACAGCCACCAGCCAGGGGAGCTCCAACAGCCACCAGCCAGGGGAGCTCCAACAGCCACCAGCCAGGGGAGCTCCAACAGCCACCAGCCAGGGGAGCTCCAACAGCCACCAGCCAGGGGAGCTCCAACAGCCACCAGCCAGGGGAGGTCCAACAGCCACCAGCCAGGGGAGGTCCAACAGCCACCAGCCAGGGGAGGTCCAACAGCCACCAGCCAGGGGAGGTCCAACAGCCACCAGCCAGGGGAGGTCCAACAGCCACCAGCCAGGGGAGGTCCAACAGCCACCAGCCAGGGGAGGTCCAACCAGCCACCAGCCAGGGGAGGTCCAACAGCCACCAGCCAGGGGAGGTCCAACAGCCACCAGCCAGGGAGGTCCAACAGCCACCAGCCAGGGGAGGTCCAACAGCCACCAGCCAGGGGAGGTCCAACAGCCACCAGCCAGGGAGGTCCAACAGCCACCAGCCAGGGGAGGTCCAACAGCCACCAGCCAGGGGAGGTCCAACAGCCACCAGCCAGAGGAGGTCCAACAGCCACCAGCCAGAGGAGGTCCAACAGCCACCAGCCAGAGGAGGTCCAACAGCCACCAGCCAGAGGAGGTCCAACAGCCACCAGCCAGAGGAGGTCCAACAGCCACCAGCCCATGGGAACACAAAAACACTGCAGTGTACTCCTGGAGGGTCTGGAGACACAAAACAACTGGGGAACAAGGGAGGGGATGGCCTTTCAAACTCTGGGTTGTGTTTCCTGTAGAGGGCAGAGCCACTTATCTCTCAAGTAGCTGTCCTGGAAGATGAGGAGGAACATTGGGGTTGTGGAGGGGGACTCTCTAGCAGGCTTGGTGGCCCTGTAGAGAATGAGGTTTCTGGGAGGAGGATGGGGTCACTGTGAGACATTGTTGGACGGTTAGGAGTGCTATGAAGGGGTGAAGGCTCTGCAGCAGGCTGAGCAGCACCGAGGGGGGGGGGGGGGGGAGGTTAGGGGAACTGTGGATCACTTTGGGAGGCATTGTGGGAAGTTAAAAGGATCTGCAGCTGGCTGAAGGAGAGCAGGGCCCTGTGGTTGAGAACCAGTGATGAAGGGAACAACAAAAGGAAACACGGTGCAGAGTGGACCAGACATCCAACACTGCTGTAAGATGCGATTCCAGTGAATGCAGACTGTTACCATTTTTTTTTTTTAGTTTGTGTTCTATTTATTAAAGTGGTTGTAAAGGGAGAAGGTGCATTCTTTTGCATTAAGATAAAAAAACCTTCTGTGTGCAGCAGCCCCCCTAATACTTACCTAAGCCACATCTCTAAACAGCGATGTCTATGAGTGTCTCGGCCACCCGGGACTTTCCCTTGTGATTGGCTGAGACACAGCAGTGGCGCCATTGGCTCCCTCTGCAGTCAAAGTCAGTTAGCCTATTTGAAGAGAGAGAGAGAGAGAGAGAGAGAGAGAGAGAGAGAGAAGAGAGAGAGAGAGAGAGAGAGAGAGAGAGAGAGAGAGAGAGAGAGAGAGAGAGAGAGAGAGAGAGAGAGAGAGAGAGAGAGAGAGAGAGAGAGAGAGAGAGAGGAGTCAAACCGCAGCTCCATGTCTGAATGGACACAGAGCTGCAGCTTGGCTTGGGTGCCCCCATAGCAAGCTGCTTGCTGTGTGGGGGCACTCAACAGGAGGGAGGGGCCAGGAGCATAGAAGTGGGACCCGAGAAGAGGGAGGATCGGGGGTGCTCTGTGCAAAACCAACTGCACAGAGGAGGCAAGTATAACATGTTTATTACTTTAAGGCCTCGTGCACACTGGACGTTTTCACAGCTGCTGTTTTTGGCTTCAGACGTCTCTTTTTCTACCGTCAATAAACTCTCCATCATGCTATCCTATGTGTATCCCATATGTCCCATGCACACCTAGGCTGGTAACCGTTTTTGGCTGGGGCGTTTTTTGGCTGAAACAGAAAAAACCAAAAAACACACCAAAACTAGTGGGTTTTGAGAGGAGTTTTTCAGCTGTAAAGACGCTCCAATGTCAAAAAATGATGATAAATGCCGATAAACGTTTAAAAAATGCGGCTCACCAGCAGTTAACGTTTTTGATCTATTGGAAAAAAAATAAATAAACACACACTAAAATAAGCTAAAGCGAAAAAAACACTATTGCTATTGAAAAACTCACTGCAAAGCTACTGGCGTTTTTAGATCATTATTTTAAGAAGATTTTACATTCACTTTAAACTGCAAATCAAACATATTTTTAGCAAGATTCATTTTAGTGACAAACAACGTCATTCCCATTATTTCATAACATATAAAAGAGGAGATTGTGTTGAGTAAATAGATGCCAAATATGTCAAACTAAAAAAAAACTACAATACCCCACACTGCCTACAGGTGGCGTTTTAAAAGTCTTTACTATAAATAATGCCTCTAGGTGGGTGTCGGGGGAGGGGTAAGGACTTTGATCGGCCCCATTGATTTTAGTCAGAAGTGATCAGGTCACATCTACAATAAAGTCCAGAGATATCATGAAGCTCAAACTTTTGAAGTAATATTAAACCCTCATTTTTTTTTTAGCTTCACAAACTGAATACAATACAATAAAATGAAAAACACTCCTGTGTAAATATTGTTACTTCAGCAAATGCAATTTATACTTCTCAATATTGCTGGTTCCTGTTTTCTCAGTGCTGCTTCAATGAGATAACTGTGCAGTCCATAGAAAGGAGGGGGAAGGAAGAGGATGGGGGGGGGAGCAGGGAAGAAAAAGTGAGCAAGAAGAAGGGGGGGGGGGGGGGGAGGAATCAGGAAGGAAGGAGGGAGCAAGCGGGAGCGAGCTGGAAGAGGGGGAGGGAGGGACTAGGAAAAAGTGGGCAGGAAAGGCAGCATGACAGGGGAGGGAGAGAGAGAGAGAGCGCGGAAAGAGGGGGAGGGAGAGGGAGAGGGAGAGAGAGAGGGAGAGAGCGCGGAAAGAGGGGGAGGGAGAGAGAGCGCGCGCACGGAAAGAGGGGAGGGAGAGAGAGAGCGCGCGGAAAGAGGGGGAGGGAGAGAGAGAGCGCGCGGAAAGAGGGGGAGGGAGAGAGAGAGCGCGTGCGGAAAGAGGGGGAGGGAGAGAGAGAGAGAGAGAGAGAGAGAGAGAGAGAGAGAGAGAGAGAGAGAGAGAGAGAGAGAGAGAGAGAGAGAGAGAGAGAGAGCGGAAAGAGGGGGGAGGAGAGAGAGAGAGAGAGAGAGAGAGAGAGAGAGAGAGCGCGCGCGCGAGCGGAAAGAGGGGGAGGGAGG
>JBBDGP010005224.1:0-98861 GCA_037952835.1 Lithobates septentrionalis | reverse complement strand
GGGGGGGGCAGTGTGAGAGGGGACAGTGTGTGGGGGGACAGTGTGAGAGGGGACAGTGTGAGAGGGGACAGTGTGTGGGGGGACAGTGTGAGAGGGGACAGTGTGAGAGGGGACAGTGTGTGAGGGGACAGTGTGTGGGGGGACAGTGTGTGAGGGGACAGTGTGTGGGGGACAGTGTGTGGGGGGACAGTGTGTGGGGGGACAGTGTGAGAGGGGACAGTGTGTGGGGGGACAGTGTGAGAGGGGACAGTGTGAGAGGGGACAGTGTGTGGGGGGACAGTGTGTGGGGGACAGTGTGTGGGGGGACAGTGTGAGAGGGGACAGTGTGAGAGGGGACAGTGTGTGTGTGGGGGGGGCAGTGTGAGAGGGGACAGTGTGTGGGGGGGACAGTGTGAGAGGGGACAGTGTGTGGGGGGACAGTGTGTGGGGGGACAGTGTGAGAGGGGACAGTGTGAGAGGGGGACAGTGTGAGAGGGGACAGTGTGTGGGGGGACAGTGTGGGGGGACAGTGTGTGGGGGGACAGTGTGAGAGGGGACAGTGTGAGAGGGGACAGTGTGAGAGGGGACAGTGTGAGAGGGGACAGTGTGTGGGGGGACAGTGTGAGAGGGGACAGTGTGTGGGGGGACAGTGTGTGGGGGGACAGTGTGTGAGGGGACAGTGTTAGAGGGGACAGTGTGAGAGGGGACAGTGTGAGAGGGGACAGTGTGAGAGGGGACAGTGTGTGTGTGGGGGGGGGGCAGTGTGAGAGGGGACAGTGTGTGGGGGGACAGTGTGAGAGGGGACAGTGTGAGAGGGGACAGGTGTGTGTGTGGGGGGGACAGTGTGAGAGGGGACAGTGTGAGAGGGGACAGTGTGAGAGGGGACAGTGTGTGTGTGTGGGGGGGCAGTGTGAGAGGGGACAGTGTGTGGGGGGACAGTGTGAGAGGGGACAGTGTGAGAGGGGACAGTGTGTGGGGGGACAGTGTGTGGGGGGACAGTGTGAGAGGGGACAGTGTGTGGGGGGACAGTGTGTGGGGGGACAGTGTGTGGGGGACAGTGTGAGAGGGGACAGTGTGTGGGGGGACAGTGTGTGGGGGGACAGTGTGAGAGGGGACAGTGTGAGAGGGGACAGTGTGTGGGGGGACAGTGTGTGGGGGGACAGTGTGAGAGGGGACAGTGTGAGAGGGGACAGTGTGAGAGGGGACAGTGTGAGAGGGGACAGTGTGTGGGGGGACAGTGTGTGGGGGGACAGTGTGTGGGGGGACAGTGTGAGAGGGGACAGTGTGTGGGGGGACAGTGTGTGGGGGGACAGTGTGTGGGGGGACAGTGTGAGAGGGGACAGTGTGTGGGGGGACAGTGTGTGGGGGGACAGTGTGAGAGGGGACAGTGTGAGAGGGGACAGTGTGTGGGGGGACAGTGTGTGGGGGGACAGTGTGTGGGGGGACAGTGTGTGGGGGGACAGTGTGAGAGGGGACAGTGTGTGGGGGGACAGTGTGTGGGGGGACAGTGTGAGAGGGGACAGTGTGAGAGGGGACAGTGTGTGGGGGGACAGTGTGTGGGGGGACAGTGTGAGAGGGGACAGTGTGTGGGGGGGGGACAGTGTGAGAGGGGACAGTGTGAGAGTGGACAGTGTGAGAGGGGACAGTGTGAGAGGGGACAGTGTGTGGGGGGACAGTGTGAGAGGGGACAGTGTGTGGGGGGACAGTGTGAGAGGGGACAGTGTGAGAGGGGACAGTGTGTGGGGGGACAGTGTGTGGGGGGACAGTGGTGTGGGGGGACAGTGTGTGGGGGGACAGTGTGAGAGGGGACAGTGTGAGAGGGGACAGTGTGTGGGGGGACAGTGTGAGAGGGGACAGTGTGAGAGGGGACAGTGTGAGAGGGGACAGTGTGTGGGGGACAGTGTGAGAGGGGACAGTGTGAGAGGGGACAGTGTGTGGGGGGACAGTGTGAGAGGGGACAGTGTGAGAGGGGACAGTGTGTTGGGGGATAGTGTGAGAGGGGACAGTGTGAGAGGGGACAGTGTGTGGGGGGACAGTGTGAGAGGGGACAGTGTGAGAGGGGACAGTGTGTGGGGGGACAGTGTGAGAGGGGACAGTGTGAGAGGGGACAGTGTGAGAGGGGACAGTGTGAGAGGGGACAGTGTGTGGGGGGGGGGGACAGTGTGAGAGGGGACAGTGTGAGAGTGGACAGTGTGAGAGGGGACAGTGTGAGAGGGGACAGTGTGTGGGGGGACAGTGTGAGAGGGGGACAGTGTGTGGGGGGACAGTGTGAGAGGGGACAGTGTGTGGGGGGACAGTGTGAGAGGGGACAGTGTGTGAGGGGACAGTGTGAGAGGGGACAGTGTGAGAGGGGACAGTGTGAGAGGGGACAGTGTGAGAGGGGACAGTGTGTGGGGGGACAGTGTGAGAGGGGACAGTGTGTGGGGGGACAGTGTGTGGGGGGACAGTGTGAGAGGGGACAGTGTGAGAGGGGACAGTGTGAGAGGGGACAGTGTGAGAGGGGACAGTGTGTGGGGGGACAGTGTGTGGGGGGGACAGTGTGTGGGGGGGACAGTGTGTGGGGGGGACAGTGTGAGAGGGGACAGTGTGAGAGGGGACAGTGTGAGAGGGGACAGTGTGAGAGGGGACAGTGTGTGGGGGGACAGTGTGAGAGGGGACAGTGTGTGGGGGGACAGTGTGTGGGGGGCAGTGTGAGAGGGGACAGTGTGAGAGGGGACAGTGTGAGAGGGGACAGTGTGTGGGGGGACAGTGTGTGGGGGGACAGTGTGAGAGGGGACAGTGTGAGAGGGGACAGTGTGAGAGGGGACAGTGTGAGAGGGGACAGTGTGTGGGGGGACAGTGTGTGGGGGGGACAGTGTGTGGGGGGGACAGTGTGTGGGGGGGACAGTGTGTGGGGGGGACAGTGTGAGAGGGGACAGTGTGAGAGGGGACAGTGTGAGAGGGGACAGTGTGAGAGGGGACAGTGTGTGGGGGGACAGTGTGTGGGGGGGACAGTGTGTGGGGGGGACAGTGTGAGAGGGGACAGTGTGTGGGGGGACAGTGTGAGAGGGGACAGTGTGTGGGGGGACAGTGTGTGGGGGGACAGTGTGAGAGGGGACAGTGTGAGAGGGGACAGTGTGAGAGGGGACAGTGTGTGGGGGGACAGTGTGTGGGGGGGACAGTGTGTGGGGGGGACAGTGTGAGAGGGGACAGTGTGTGGGGGGACAGTGTGAGAGGGGACAGTGTGTGGGGGGACAGTGTGAGAGGGGACAGTGTGTGGGGGGACAGTGTGAGAGGGGACAGTGTGTGAGGGGACAGTGTGTGGGGGGACAGTGTGAGAGGGGACAGTGTGAGAGGGGACAGTGTGTGGGGGGGGCAGTGTGTGGGGGGACAGTGTGAGAGGGGACAGTGTGTGGGGGGACAGTGTGTGGGGGGGCAGTGTGTGGGGGGACAGTGTGAGAGGGGGCAGTGTGTGAGGGGACAGTGTGTGGGGGGGCAGTGTGTGGGGGGACAGTGTGAGAGGGGACAGTGTGTGGGGGGACAGTGTGAGAGGGGACAGTGTGAGAGGGGACAGTGTGTGGGGGGACAGTGTGAGAGGGGACAGTGTGTGGGGGGACAGTGTGAGAGGGGACAGTGTGAGAGGGGACAGTGTGTGGGGGGACAGTGTGTGGGGGGGGGCAGTGTGTGGGGGGACAGTGTGAGAGGGGACAGTGTGTGGGGGGACAGTGTGAGAGGGGACAGTGTGTGGGGGGGGGGCAGTGTGTGGGGGGACAGTGTGAGAGGGGACAGTGTGTGGGGGGACAGTGTGAGAGGGGACAGTGTGAGAGGGGACAGTGTGAGAGGGGACAGTGTGTGGGGGGGCAGTGTGAGAGGGGACAGTGTGTGTGGGGGGACAGTGTGAGAGGGGACAGTGTGAGAGGGGACAGTGTGTGGGGGGACAGTGTGAGAGGGGGACAGTGTGAGAGGGGACAGTGTGTGGGGGGGCAGTGTGAGAGGGGACAGTGTGTGTGAGGGGACAGTGTGAGAGGGGACAGTGTGAGAGGGGACAGTGTGTGGGGGGACAGTGTGAGAGGGGACAGTGTGAGAGGGGACAGTGTGTGGGGGGGCAGTGTGAGAGGGGACAGTGTGTGTGGGGGGACAGTGTGAGAGGGGACAGTGTGAGAGGGGACAGTGTGTGGGGGGACAGTGTGAGAGGGGGACAGTGTGAGAGGGGACAGTGTGAGAGGGGGACAGTGTGAGAGGGGACAGTGTGTGGGGGCAGTGAGAGGGGACAGTGTGAGAGGGGACAGTGTGAGAGGGGGACAGTGTGAGAGGGGACAGTGTGAGAGGGGGCAGTGTGTGGGGGGACAGTGTGAGAGGGGACAGTGTGTGGGGGGACAGTGTGAGAGGGGACAGTGTGTGGGGGGACAGTGCGAGAGGGGACAGTGTGAGAGGGGACAGTGTGTGTGGGGGGGGGGGGGGCAGTGTGAGAGGGGACAGTGTGTGGGGGGACAGTGTGAGAGGGGACAGTGTGAGAGGGGACAGTGTGTGGGGGGACAGTGTGTGGGGGGACAGTGTGTGAGGGGACAGTGTGTGGGGGGACAGTGTGTGGGGGGACAGTGTGTGGGGGGACAGTGTGAGAGGGGACAGTGTGTGGGGGGACAGTGTGAGAGGGGACAGTGTGTGGGGGGACAGTGTGTGAGGGGACAGTGTGTGGGGGGACAGTGTGTGGGGGGACAGTGTGAGAGGGGACAGTGTGTGGGGGGACAGTGTGAGAGGGGACAGTGTGGGGGGGACAGTGTGTGAGGGGACAGTGTGTGGGGGGACAGTGTGTGGGGGGACAGTGTGTGGGGGGACAGTGTGTGAGGGAACAGTGTGTGGGGGGACAGTGTGTGGGGGGACAGTGTGAGAGGGGACAGTGTGTGGGGGGACAGTGTGTGGGGGGACAGTGTGTGGGGGACAGTGTGAGAGGGGACAGTGTGAGAGGGGACAGTGTGTGTGTGTGGGGGGGGCAGTGTGAGAGGGGACAGTGTGTGGGGGGACAGTGTGAGAGGGGACAGTGTGTGGGGGGACAGTGTGTGGGGGACAGTGTGAGAGGGGACAGTGTGAGAGGGGACAGTGTGTGGGGGGACAGTGTGTGGGGGGACAGTGTGAGAGGGGACAGTGTGAGAGGGGACAGTGTGAGAGGGGACAGTGTGTGGGGGGACAGTGTGAGAGGGGACAGTGTGTGGGGGGACAGTGTGTGGGGGGACAGTGTGTGAGGGGACAGTGTTAGAGGGGACAGTGTGAGAGGGGACAGTGTGAGAGGGGACAGTGTGAGAGGGGACAGTGTGAGAGGGGACAGTGTGTGGGGGGACAGTGTGTGGGGGGACAGTGTGTGGGGGGACAGTGTGAGAGGGGACAGTGTGAGAGGGGACAGTGTGTGTGTGTGGGGGGGGGGCAGTGTGAGAGGGGACAGTGTGTGGGGGGGACAGTGTGAGAGGGGACAGTGTGTGGGGGGACAGTGTGTGGGGGACAGTGTGAGAGGGGACAGTGTGAGAGGGGACAGTGTGTGGGGGGACAGTGTGTGGGGGGACAGTGTGAGAGGGGACAGTGTGAGAGGGACAGTGTGAGAGGGGACAGTGTGAGAGGGGACAGTGTGTGGGGGGACAGTGTGAGAGGGGACAGTGTGTGGGGGGACAGTGTGTGGGGGGACAGTGTGTGAGGGGACAGTGTTAGAGGGGACAGTGTGAGAGGGGACAGTGTGAGAGGGGACAGTGTGAGAGGGGACAGTGTGAGAGGGGACAGTGTGTGTGTGTGTGGGGGGCAGTGTGAGAGGGGACAGTGTGTGGGGGGGACATGTGTGTGGTGTGTGGGGGGCAGTGTGAGAGGGGACAGTGTGTGGGGGGGACAGTGTGAGAGGGGACAGTGTGAGAGGGGACAGTGTGTGTGTGTGGGGGGGCAGTGTGAGAGGGGACAGTGTGTGGGGGGGACAGTGTGAGAGGGGACAGTGTGAGAGGGGACAGTGTGTGTGTGTGTGGGGGGGCAGTGTGAGAGGGGACAGTGTGTGTGTGTGTGGGGGGGCAGTGTGAGAGGGGACAGTGTGTGGGGGGGGACAGTGTGAGAGGGGACAGTGTGAGAGGGGACAGTGTGTGTGTGTGTGGGGGGACAGTGTGTGGGGGGACAGTGTGAGAGGGGACAGTGTGAGAGGGGACAGTGTGAGAGGGGACAGTGTGAGAGGGGACATGTGTGTGTGTGTGGGGGGCAGTGTGAGAGGGGACAGTGTGTGGGGGGACAGTGTGAGAGGGACAGTGTGAGAGGGGACAGTGTGTGGGGGGACAGTGTGTGGGGGGACAGTGTGAGAGGGGACAGTGTGTGGGGGGACAGTGTGTGGGGGGACAGTGTGTGGGGGGACAGTGTGAGAGGGGACAGTGTGTGGGGGGACAGTGTGTGGGGGGACAGTGTGAGAGGGGACAGTGTGAGAGGGGACAGTGTGTGGGGGGACAGTGTGTGGGGGGACAGTGTGAGAGGGGACAGTGTGAGAGGGGACAGTGTGAGAGGGGACAGTGTGTGGGGGGACAGTGTGTGGGGGGACAGTGTGTGGGGGGACAGTGTGAGAGGGGACAGTGTGTGGGGGACAGTGTGTGGGGGGACAGTGTGTGGGGGGACAGTGTGAGAGGGGACAGTGTGTGGGGGGACAGTGTGTGGGGGGACAGTGTGAGAGGGGACAGTGTGAGAGGGGACAGTGTGTGGGGGGACAGTGTGTGGGGGGACAGTGTGTGGGGGGACAGTGTGTGGGGGGACAGTGTGAGAGGGGACAGTGTGTGGGGGGACAGTGTGTGGGGGGACAGTGTGAGAGGGGACAGTGTGAGAGGGGACAGTGTGTGGGGGACAGTGTGTGGGGGGACAGTGTGTGGGGGGACAGTGTGAGAGGGGACAGTGTGAGAGGGGACAGTGTGAGGGGGGACAGTGTGAGAGGGGACAGTGTGTGGGGGGACAGTGTGAGAGGGGACAGTGTGTGGGGGGACAGTGTGTGGGGGGACAGTGTGAGAGGGGACAGTGTGAGAGGGGACAGTGTGAGAGGGGACAGTGTGAGAGGGGACAGTGTGTGGGGGGACAGTGTGTGGGGGGACAGTGTGAGAGGGGACAGTGTGTGGGGGACAGTGTGAGAGGGGACAGTGTGTGTGTGTGTGGGGGGGCAGTGTGAGAGGGGACAGTGTGAGAGGGGACAGTGTGTGGGGGGATAGTGTGTGGGGGGACAGTGTGAGAGGGGACAGTGTGAGAGGGGGCAGTGTGTGGGGGGACAGTGTGAGAGGGGGCAGTGTGTGGGGGGACAGTGTGAGAGGGGACAGTGTGAGAGGGGACAGTGTGAGAGGGGACAGTGTGTGGGGGGACAGTGTGTGGGGGGACAGTGTGAGAGGGGACAGTGTGTGGGGGACAGTGTGAGAGGGGACAGTGTGTGGGGGGACAGTGTGTGGGGGGACAGTGTGAGAGGGGACAGTGTGAGAGGGGACAGTGTGAGAGGGGACAGTGTGAGAGGGGACAGTGTGTGGGGGGACAGTGTGTGAGGGGACAGTGTGTGAGGGGACAGTGTGAGAGGGGACAGTGTGAGAGGGGACAGTGTGAGAGGGGGCAGTGTGTGGGAGGACAGTGTGAGAGGGGACAGTGTGAGAGGGGACAGTGTGTGGGGGGACAGTGTGAGAGGGGACAGTGTGAGAGGGGACAGTGTGTGGGGGACAGTGTGAGAGGGGACAGTGTGTGGGGGGACAGTGTGTGGGGGGACAGTGTGAGAGGGGACAGTGTGAGAGGGGACAGTGTGTGGGGGGACAGTGTGAGAGGGGACAGGTGGGTGGCCAGTGTTGTGCTTTACTTACATGAGAAGCAGCATGCTTCCTTGTGATGTCTGCAGGATGTCCCTCCAGGCAGCACAGTTCACTTCCCGAATATCATTGTATCCAATGGAGAGGGGAGGGGCCTCTGACCCGAGCGTGTATTAGCAAGACTCAGAATGTACAAGCAGAGGGACAAACTTGTGCACTCAATCTGGTGTCTGCTCGGGTCAGAGGCCCCTCCCCTCTCCATTGTACTCACTGATATTCGGGAAGTGAACTGTGTGCTGCCTGGAGGGACATCCCGCAGAGCGCAGACATCACACAGCTGCCGATCGCCCCCTTACGCCCCCCTCTCCTGTATAGTTAGATGCCAGCCAGGGGAGGTGCGGCGTCTTGGGGCCCCCCCACACTGGCAGAATTCCAGGGCCCAGTCGCAAGTGCGACTGTTGCGACCCTGAAAATTCCGCCACTGAAGTCGGGTAAACTTTTAGCCAGAGCGCTTCAAGTTAAGAAAGAGGCCCATACCATTCACAAAATTACAACACCGACTGGCGACGCCCTTGTTACTACAGATGATATCTCTGACCATTTTGTTCAGTACTTCTCCAAACTATACAACCTCCCCACCACGCTCCCCCCTGCAGCCACCTCGGACCGAATGGCAGCCATTACCGACTTCCTTGCACAATACTGTCCCTCCCCCTCTCTTCAGATGAATCCTCGGACCTTGATCTCCCACTCTCAGGAGAAGAAATTTTAACTGCATTAAAACAAATGAAACAGGGCAAAAGCCCTGGCCCAGATGGCCTGTCAGTTAGCTATTATAAGTCCTTCCCAGACACCCTCATTCCCCACCTCACCAAAGCCTTCAATAATCTCTCACCAACCTCTAATACGATGAGGGACATCCTTGAAGCACACGTCACTCTCATTCCCAAACAAGGCAAAGACCCCTCATTGGTCTCTAACTACCGCCCGATTTCACTTCTGAACGTAGACCTAAAGCTCTACGCCAAAGTGTTGGCAAACCGCATTCTCCCTCTGATACCCAAATAATCTCCCTTGATCAAGTAGGTTTTGTCCCTGGCAGGGAGGCCAGGGACAATACTATCAAGGCTCTAAATATCCATCACTGGCTCTCCAAAACATCCACAAAAGGTTTTTTCCTGTCTTTGGACGCAGAGAAGGCGTTCGACAGGGTGGCCTGGGACTATATGGAAGCGACTTTAAGAGTAATGGGTTTCCCATCGCATCTACTCCAAATGATCCTGGCGCTATACTCTGCACCTACAGCTAAACTTAGGATCAATGGCCGCCTGTCGAACGCCTTCTCTGTCTCAAACGGAACCCGTCAGGGATGCCCCCTATCCCCGCTCATATTCATCCTTACTATGGAACCAATGCTTCGCAGATTAAGAGATAACCCGGACGTCAAAGGCATTAACATTGGTGATAACCACTATAAATTAGCAGCCTATGCGGATGACGTTTTACTCTTCCTCACGGACCCTATAGTCACTATCCCCAATCTTCTTAAAGATTTCTCATTATTCAAAACCTTGAGACTAATGGGTGTGTGGACAGGGGATTATAACGGTGCTAGGGTCAAAAGGTATAAAGGAGAAATACACGAAAGAAAGAGGTGTAAAAGGCAAAAAATTACAAAGTTTATTGATAATAATACATGGGTAGAAAATTACACTTAAAGCAATTAACATTTAAAATAAGTACGTATACTGTATGTGACCCAAAGAATGATGAGGTAGGCCAGATGGAGATGGCCGTCGAGAGGGGGGGGCTCGATTTCCTACATGTTTCGCCAAGGCATTGGCTTCTTCAGGGAACAAGAGCTCAAAAAATGAATATGTAAAACAGTTCTGTATATGAGATATAGAAAACATCATGTAAGCAAAATTGTTTAACGGTAGAGTACTTAGTATACACAAAAAAGAGTTAATATTGTGGCTGGACAGTCATGCAACCCACAGACCCCACTGAACTCTGGTGACGCAAACGTACCTGGGACGTCGGCGCCAAAGGGGGGGGGGGGGGGCGCACGGAGGCGTCACCGCGGGGGAGCAAGCAGGCCACGCCGTATAATGTGCCTGCAGGGGGCATACAGTAGACCTGGCGATGGAATGTATTGACAATATATGAATAATTATACACTTTTACATACGAGAAACTAGAAATAGAACGATTACGCATCAATTGCATTAGGCTAAAAAGATATATAAAAATATATATATGGATCAGTGTATCTGTATCTCTAGGAAAGGTATAAACTTACGTCTTTCTTTAAAAACGGTAGAATGGAATGGACACAAAGTGCCTGTGGATAGGTGCACACACACAGCAAGGTAGTCGCCAAAGTAAACAAGATCGGCAATCAGTTGAGAAAGGGCCTGAATAAAGGAGTGGATTGCTTTAGGGGTAATACTGGTGATCACTCTGAATTTAAGGAAAGTCAAGGAGGTACTTACTTAGTAAAGTGAACTATCAAATAGAAATCTCATGTTGGTGCAGTCACATACATGAAATGCTTAGCTTGAAGATTTTAAATCGATTTTTTGAAAAGGGCAGTAATCACAAGATGTCCTACAGAGAGTAGATGTGAAAGAAAGAGAAATTAGGACAATTGGATTTTGTTGAGCAAAAACAGGACTGCTGAGAAAACAGAGAGCATGTTACCTAGTCCGCCATATAGCAGACAATGTTGCTCAAGGGGATCGATGCTGACCGAAAAAGTGAATGACAAGTCCAGAGTGACTCCTATAAAAGATGTTTAGGAGCATGGTAAGTAATACACTTGGGGAAAAGTTGTTGTTAAATGCCATAAAGGAAAGAGATTACCTTATTGCTGTGTGCAGAGCGAGTGCAGGCACGTCCCTCGTCCAACAAGGAACTGAGGGACTGGCCGGTTACTTGTATACCCCCCACACCTGATCAGATGCTGATCAGGTGTGCGGACGCCAAGTGTGCGCAGGCGCGGATGCCCCTCACTTGGCGTCCGCACACCTGATCAGCATCTGATCAGGTGTGGGGGGTATACAAGTAACCGGCCAGTCCCTCAGTTCCTTGTTGGACGAGGGACGTGCCTGCACTCGCTCTGCACACAGCAATAAGGTAATCTCTTTCCTTTATGGCATTTAACAACAACTTTTCCCCAAGTGTATTACTTACCATGCTCCTAAACATCTTTTATAGGAGTCACTCTGGACTTGTCATTCACTTTTTCGGTCAGCATCGATCCCCTTGAGCAACATTGTCTGCTATATGGCGGACTAGGTAACATGCTCTCTGTTTTCTCAGCAGTCCTGTTTTTGCTCAACAAAATCCAATTGTCCTAATTTCTCTTTCTTTCACATCTACTCTCTGTAGGACATCTTGTGATTACTGCCCTTTTCAAAAAATCGATTTAAAATCTTCAAGCTAAGCATTTCATGTATGTGACTGCACCAACATGAGATTTCTATTTGATAGTTCACTTTACTAAGTAAGTACCTCCTTGACTTTCCTTAAATTCAGAGTGATCACCAGTATTACCCCTAAAGCAATCCACTCCTTTATTCAGGCCCTTTCTCAACTGATTGCCGATCTTGTTTACTTTGGCGACTACCTTGCTGTGTGTGTGCACCTATCCACAGGCACTTTGTGTCCATTCCATTCTACCGTTTTTAAAGAAAGACGTAAGTTTATACCTTTCCTAGAGATACAGATACACTGATCCATATATATATTTTTATATATCTTTTTAGCCTAATGCAATTGATGCGTAATCGTTCTATTTCTAGTTTCTCGTATGTAAAAGTGTATAATTATTCATATATTGTCAATACATTCCATCGCCAGGTCTACTGTATGCCCCCTGCAGGCACATTATACGGCGTGGCCTGCTTGCTCCCCCGCGGTGACGCCTCCGTGCGCCCCCCCCCCCCCTTTGGCGCCGACGTCCCAGGTACGTTTGCGTCACCAGAGTTCAGTGGGGTCTGTGGGTTGCATGACTGTCCAGCCACAATATTAACTCTTTTTTGTGTATACTAAGTACTCTACCGTTAAACAATTTTGCTTACATGATGTTTTCTATATCTCATATACAGAACTGTTTTACATATTCATTTTTTGAGCTCTTGTTCCCTGAAGAAGCCAATGCCTTGGCGAAACATGTAGGAAATCGAGCCCCCCCCTCTCGACGGCCATCTCCATCTGGCCTACCTCATCATTCTTTGGGTCACATACAGTATACGTACTTATTTTAAATGTTAATTGCTTTAAGTGTAATTTTCTACCCATGTATTATTATCAATAAACTTTGTAATTTTTTGCCTTTTACACCTCTTTCTTTCGTGTATTTCTCCTTTATACCTTTTGACCCTAGCACTGTTATAATCCCCTGTCCACACACCCATTAGTCATTTGATTATTTTGGGGATGAGGTGCTGCATCCTATGGTACCATCTAGCCACCCTTATACTATTCAAAACCTTGTCAAACCTTCAAATTAACTTTACAAAATGGAAAGCACTGAACATCTCCCTACCAGCCTCACTGGTCACCCAATGCAAACAGAACTTCCCCTTTACATGGGAATCACAGGACATTACATACCTGGGCATCAAAATACCTACTAAACTACAGGATCTCTACATGAGAAACTTCCAACCCGCACTTCAAAACATACAAGCTGATTTAAATAAATGGCATTTCGGGTCCTTCTCCTGGTTGGGTAGGACAGCCATATTAAAAATGAATGTACTGCCCAGACTTCTTTACCTTTTTCAGGCAATCCCCATAAAGCTACCCACCTCCTTTTTTACATCATACAAGCGTATGTGCAGGACTTTTATCTGGGCGTCCAAGACCCCCCGACTAAGCTGGGATAGGCTAGTACTCCCCAAGCTATTAGGGGGCCTTGGCCTCCCCGACATTCAAAAATACCACTGGGCATGTCATTTAACTAGGATTGTAGATTGGCATCTGCATCGTTCCAATAAAGCCTGGATTACACTTGAAGACTCTTTCACTAAAACCCCGCTGTCACATCTACCCTGGATCAATCACAACTCCATTCCTAGAGATTTGGTGACACATCCCTTTATTGGAGCCACATTGTCCCACCTTAAATTAGCCGGCAAAGCACTGGATTACACAGCGCACCCAGGCCCTATGACCCCTTTGGTCCGTAATCCTGACTTCCTGCCAGGCCTTGCCTTAAGAGATCTGCACAGGGAATCATGCACAGCCCCCATCAGGGCACACCACTTCTTCCAAAATGGTGAACTCCTCCCCCACCAAGCCATGGCAGCCAAACTCACGGAATACAACATCCCCTTTTACAAGTACCTACAATTAAGACACTTTTTTACTGACGCCAAATCCATCTCACTGTGGTACCGAGAGCGTACA
This sequence comes from Lithobates septentrionalis, assembly GCA_037952835.1. Classification (NCBI taxonomy): domain Eukaryota; kingdom Metazoa; phylum Chordata; class Amphibia; order Anura; family Ranidae; genus Lithobates; species Lithobates septentrionalis. Next base: position 85,707 of record JBBDGP010005224.1, on the reverse strand, counting down.
CCCTTTGAATTGCTATGTGATAGTTCAGAACCCCAACGTCATGTGATCTCTACTGTTTACACATTCTTATTTTCAAATTGCAAAATTAAAGATGATAAGCTTGTCCGTCGTTGGGAATCAGAACTGTCTATAGACTTAACCTCCACTGAATGGGAACGTATACACAACCATATTCATAAGGGCTCCATTAATGTATCCACCCAGGAAAACAGATACAAAATATTCACCAACTGGTACAGGACACCTGATAAGATCCACAAAATGCACCCCTCGGTCCCCCCGACATGCTGGCGTTGCAATGCGGCGCTTGGCACCCTCATTCATATCTGGTGGGAATGTCCTCTTATCATACCGTACTGGACGGAAATTCACCGCCTTATCACCCAAATGACCTCTTACACCCCAGACTTCACTCCGGCCCAATACATGCTCCATCACACCTCCATGCCCCTCTCCTCCTACAAAAAATCCCTTACCCTACACCTTATCAATGCAGCCAACCTCTGTGTCCCGGTTCACTGGAGGAGTTCCACACCACCCACAGTGGCTGAATGGTTCAAAAGAGTCGATAGAACGGCCGAGATGGAAAAACTCATTTACCAAGCAAAAGACAATCCCACAAAATTTAATACAACATGGGCTTGCTGGTTACACTTTAGAGTTTCCTCGATGCAGATCATTCCGCCCGGTGACCCAACCTCTCCGCCATGATCGATACTGATCTGTCACAGAAAGGTCATAGTGTCTGGCTGATCGTGCCCTCCCTCCGTCCATACCCTTCCTCTTACCCAATTAATCCTTACCGATCATACTTAGGCGATCTCCACACCCTCTCAACCTGATTCCAACATAACTCCTTCACTGTTCTGGCAGGAGCACACACCCCAGCGGTTTCTGGTCTCCTTACTCCCCCCCCCCCACTCCTAAACAACATATTATTATTACGGAGCTGCCTCTCAATCATATGGGTACCGAATAGGTTTAAAACACACACATTACTACACATGGCCCCCACCCATTCACAGTTAGAACCCTTTAGGGGTGAATGGGTTTAAGGGTGGCTTTGATCGGTACATAACATTACCCCGATTGGACCCCTACCCCCACATCAACCCCTTCTCCCTCACACGGAGATGCTTAATGATCCTTAGTTTATACACTTGTTAATTAGGGTATTCCCGCTTTACCATAGGAATACTTTACTGGGTCAGAACTTCACCTCCATCAATAATACAGAAGTGACCTAGTAAGAGGCTCAGTTGGCCGTATTTTGAACTCGTTCTTACATTTCTGCTTTATTTATCAATTGTATGACTTGAAAAATTTTAATAAACATTTATTGAAAAAAAAAAAATAAGATGACAGAAAGAAGAGACCATGACAGACTTTACAAAATACAGACAGAATAGTTGCCTAATGAGCCAACCATCTCACCTTTATGATCTCTACAATGTGAAGATTTACTTGTCTCCCCTAACCGCAGAAGGACACGCTTCCTACAAAATAAAAATAGGAAAACCATGAGAAAACATGCTAGACAAGTGAGTCTTACCACTAATGTGTAACAAAAGTCATGTAGGAAATATAAATAACCGGTTACAATAGAAGATATAAGCAATGTGAGTAATGTGCCACGGTGTCCTGCAGACAGAAGGTGTCCTGCAGTCAGAAGGCGTGTCCTGCAGTCAGAAGGCGTGTTCTGCAGTCAGAAGGCGTGTCCTGCAGTCAGAAGGCGTGTCCTGCAGTCAGAAGGCGTGTCCAGCAGTCAGAAGGCGTGTCCAGCAGTCAGAAGGCGTGTCCTGCAGTCAGAAGGCGTGTCCTGCAGTCAGAAGGCGTGTCCTGCAGTCAGAAGGCGTGTCCTGCAGTCAGAAGGCGTGTCCTGCAGTCAGAAGGTGTGTCCTGCAGTCAGAAGGCGTGTCCTGCAGTCAGAAGGTGTCCTGCAGTCAGAAGGTGTCCTGCAGTCAGAAGAGGTGTCCTACAGACAGAAGGTGTCCAGCAGTCAGAAGGTGTCCAGCAGTCAGAAGGTGTCCAGCAGTCAGAAGGTGTCCAGCAGTCAGAAGGTGTCCTGCAGTCAGAAGGTGTGTCCTGCAGTCAGAAGGTGTGTCCTGCAGTCAGAAGGTGTGTCCTGCAGTCAGAAGGTGTGTCCTGCAGTCAGAAGAGGTGTCCTGCAGTCAGAAGAGGTGTCCTACAGACAGAAGGTGTCCAGCAGTCAGAAGGTGTGTCCTGCAGTCAGAAGGTTTCCTGCAGTCAGAAGGTGTGTCCTGCAGTCAGAAGGTGTGTCCTGCAGTCAGAAGGTGTGTCCTGCAGTCAGAAGAGGTGTCCTGCAGTCAGAAGAGGTGTCCTACAGACAGAAGGTGTCCAGCAGTCAGAAGGTGTGTCCTGCAGTCAGAAGGTTTCCTGCAGTCAGAAGGTGTGTCCTGCAGTCAGAAGGTGTGTCCTGCAGTCAGAAGGTGTGTCCTGCAGTCAGAAGGTGTGTCCTGCAGTCAGAAGGTGTGTCCTGCAGTCGGAAGGTGTCCTGCAGTCAGAAGGTGTCCAGCAGTCAGAAGGTGTGTCCTGCAGTCAGAAGGTGTCCTGCAGTCAGAAGGTGTCCTGCAGTCAGAAGGTGTCCTGCAGTCAGAAGGTGTCCTACAGACAGAAGGTGTCCTACAGACAGAAGGTGTCCTACAGACAGAAGGTGTCCAGCAGTCAGAAGGTGCCCAGCAGTCAGAAGGTGCCCAGCAGTCAGAAGGTGTCCAGCAGTCAGAAGGTGTCCAGCAGTCAGAAGGTGTCCTACAGACAGAAGGTGTGTCCTGCAGTCAGAAGGGGTGTCCTGCAGTCAGAAGGTGTCCTACAGACAGAAGGTGTCCTACAGACAGAAGGTGTCCTACAGACAGAAGGTGTCCAGCAGTCAGAAGGTGCCCAGCAGTCAGAAGGTGCCCAGCAGTCAGAAGGTGCCCAGCAGTCAGAAGGTGTCCAGCAGTCAGAAGGTGTCCTACAGACAGAAGGTGTGTCCTGCAGTCAGAAGGGGTGTCCTGCAGTCAGAAGGGGTGTCCTGCAGTCAGAAGGGGTGTCCTGCAGTCAGAAGGGGTGTCCCGCAGTCCGAAGGGTGTCCCGCAGGCAGAAGGGTGTCCCGCAGGCAGAAGGGTATCCTGCAGGCAGAAGAGGTCCTGCAGGCAAAAGAGGTCCTGCAGGCAGAAGAGGTCCTGCAGGCAGAGGGGACAGGAGGAAGCATCGGGTCTATACACGCCTGGAAATGTTAATGATTAGTGATCTGTATGCAGGTAGAAGTGGCAACAGATTAGATTACATTCTAGTATCACTAGCCAGGATATGACAGGTCCTTATCATACAGATGGTCTCCCCTGTCCATATACAAGGGGGAGGCCCATCCTCCCAGGTCATCAATGAGCCTGTAACATAAACCTACCTTTGCACCGGTGGAAGAGCCAGCACCGTACTCTCATCTGCCGGGTCAGCATGGCTTATGGTCAGGATTTCGGTCTTCATCTGAAGCTCACAGTAGTAATTCAGAACATCTGATGGTGTCACATTGAAAGACTCCACATGACACTGACTGGATCTAAGTCCCTAGACAGAACAGGAGCACAATAAGTAGAGGTCTGGAAGTCATACTTGATATGTAAGTGGAGAAATATACGTTACACTGCAGTGTTCCAGGATCTCCCCATAAGCCATTAAACCAAGCACTATGAAATCCAATTCATTCTTCATAATTCTCAGTGTACCAGAGGCCAGAAAACAAAGGTGTAGAGAGATCTGATACAACGAATGAAGGCAATAATCCCAATACAGCCACCAAATGTGGTGACATGATAAAAATAAATGTCCTGTCCACACCAATAACAATCAGCTACTAAAGGTGACATCGCTGATCTGCAGAGCCTCAAATACATCATCTCTATGTAAATCTTCTACATTCTGCTATCTGATCTAAAAAGCCCCCCATGTGCCCTAATTTGATCATCATCTGTACATTCTGAAACCCGCAGAACCTTCCCTTTTTCTGCTCTATAGTGTTCTCTCTCATCTTCAGAGTCTCACCTGTGTCTCTGATAATCTCCAGAGCCTCACCTGTGTCCCCACTAATCTCCAGAGTCTCACCTGTGTCCCCGATAATCTCCAGAGTCTCACCTGTGTCCCCAATAATCTCCAGAGCCTCACCTGTGTCCTCACTAATCTCCAGAGTCTCACCTGTGTCCTCACTAATCTCCAGAGTCTCAACTGTGTCCCCACTAATCTCCAGAGTCTCACCTGTGTCCCCACTAATCTCCAGAGTCTCACCTGTGTCCTCACTAATCTCCAGAGTCTCACCTGTGTCCCCACTAATCTCAGAGTCTCCCCTGTGTCCCTGATCATCTCCAGAGTCTCACCTGTGTCCCCACTAATCTCCAGAGTCTCACCTGTGTCCCTGATAATCTCCAGAGTCTCACCGGTGCCCCCCGAAAATCTCCAGAGTCTCACCTGTGTCCCCACTAATCTCCAGAGTCTCACCTGTGTCCCCGATAATCTCCAGAGTCTCACCTGTGTCCCCAATAATCTCCAGAGCCTCACCTGTGTCCTCACTAATCTCCAGAGTCTCACCTGTGTCCTCACTAATCTCCAGAGTCTAAACTGTGTCCCCACTAATCTCCAGAGTCTCACCTGTGTCCCCACTAATCTCCAGAGTCTCACCTGTGTCCTCACTAATCTCCAGAGTCTCACCTGTGTCCCCACTAATCTCAGAGTCTCCCCTGTGTCCCTGATCATCTCCAGAGTCTCACCTGTGTCCCCACTAATCTCCAGAGTCTCACCTGTGTCCCTGATAATCTCCAGAGCCTCACCGGTGCCCCCCGAAAATCTCCAGAGTCTCACCTGTGTCCCCACTAATCTCCAGAGTCTCACCTGTGTCCCCGATAATCTCCAGAGTCTCACCTGTGTCCCTGATAATCTCCAGAGTCTCACCTGTGTCCCCACTAATCTCCAGAGTCTCACCTGTGTCCCTGATAATCTCCAGAGCCTCACCTGTGCCCCCACTAATCTCCAGAGCCTCAGCTGTGCCCCCACTAATCTCCAGAGCCTCACCTGTGTCCCCACTAATCTCCAGAGCCTCACCTGTGTCCCCACTAATCTCCAGAGCCTCACCTGTGTCCCCACTAATCTCCAGAGCCTCACCTGTGTCCCCACTAATCTCCAGAGCCTCACCTGTGCCCCCACTAATCTCCAGAGCCTCACCTGTGCCCCCACTAATCTCCAGAGCCTCACCTGTGCCCCCACTAATCTCCAGAGCCTCACCTGTGTCCCCACTAATCTCCAGAGCCTCACCTGTGTCCCCACTAATCTCCAGAGTCTCACCTGTGTACCACTAATCTCCAGAGTCTCACCTGTGTCCCTGATAATCTCCAGAGCCTCACCGGTGCCCCCCGAAAATCTCCAGAGTCTCACCTGTGTCCCCACTAATCTCCAGAGTCTCACCTGTGTCCCCACTAATCTCCAGAGTCTCACCTGTATCCCTGATAATCTCCAGAGTCTCGCCTGTGTCCTCACTAATCTCCAGAGTCTCACCTGTGTCCCTGATAATCTCCAGAGCCTCACCTGTGTCCCCACTAATCTCCAGAGTCTCACCTGTGTCCCCACTAATCTCCAGAGCCTCACCTGTGTCCCCAATAATCTCCAGAGCCTCACCTGTGTCCTCACTAATCTCCAGAGTCTCACCTGTGTCCTCACTAATCTCCAGAGTCTCACCTGTGTCCCCACTAATCTCCAGAGTCTCACCTGTATCCCTGATAATCTCCAGAGTCTCGCCTGTGTCCCTGAAAATCTCCAGAGCCTCACCTGTGCCCCCACTAATCTCCAGAGCCTCAGCTGTGCCCCCACTAATCTCCAGAGCCTCACCTGTGTCCCCACTAATCTCCAGAGCCTCACCTGTGTCCCCACTAATCTCCAGAGCCTCACCTGTGCCCCCACTAATCTCCAGAGCCTCACCTGTGCCCCCACTAATCTCCAGAGCCTCACCTGTGCCCCCACTAATCTCCAGAGCCTCACCTGTGCCCCCACTAATCTCCAGAGCCTCACCTGTGTCCCCACTAATCTCCAGAGCCTCACCTGTGTCCTCACTAATCTCCAGAGTCTCACCTGTGTCCCTGATAATCTCCAGAGTCTCGCCTGTGTCCTCACTAATCTCCAGAGTCTCACCTGTGTCCCCACTAATCTCCAGAATCTCACCTGTGTCCCCACTAATCTCCAGAGTCTCACCTGTGTCCCTGATAATCTCCAGAGTCTCGCCTGTGTCCTCACTAATCTCCAGAGTCTCCCCTGTGTCCCTGATAATCTCCAGAGCCTCACCTGTGTCCCCACTAATCTCCAGAGTCTCCCCTGTGTCCCCAATAATCTCCAGAGCCTCACCTGTGTCCCTGATAATCTCCAGAGTCTCACCTGTGTCCCCAATAATCTCCAGAGCCTCACCTGTGTCCCCAATAATCTCCAGAGCCTCACCTGTGTCCCCACTAATCTCCAGAGCCTCACCTGTGCCCCCACTAATCTCCAGAGCCTCACCTGTGTCCCCACTAATCTCCAGAGTCTCGCCTGTGTCCTCACTAATCTCCAGAGCCTCACCTGTGTCCCCACTAATCCCCAGAGTCTCACCTGTGTCCCCACTAATCTCCAGAGTCTCATCTGTGTCCCTGATAATCTCCAGAGCCTCACCTGTGTCCCCACTAATCTCCAGAGCCTCACCTGTGCCCCCACTAATCTCCAGAGCCTCACCTGTGTCCCCACTAATCTCCAGAGCCTCACCTGTGTCCCCACTAATCTCCAGAGTCTCACCTGTGTCCCCACTAATCTCCAGAGCCTCACCTGTGTCCCCAATAATCTCCAGAGCCTCACCTGTGTCCCCACTAATCTCCAAAGTCTCACCTGTGTCCCTGATAATCTCCAGAGTCTCGCCTGTGTCCTCACTAATCTCCAGAGTCTCACCTGTGCCCCCACTAATCTCCAGAGTCTCGCCTGTGCCCCCATTAATCTCCAGAGTCTCACCTGTGTCCCTGATAATCTCCAGAGTCTCACCTGTGTCCCCACTAATCTCCAGAGCCTCACCTGTGTCCCCACTAATCTCCAGAGCCTCACCTGTGTCCCTGATCATCTCCAGAGTCTCACCTGTGTCCCTGATCATCTACAGAGTCTCACCTGTGTCCCCACTAATCTCCAGAGTCTCACCTGTGTCCCTGATAATCTCCAGAGTCTCGCCTGTGTCCTCACTAATCTCCAGAGTCTCACCTGTGTCCCCAATAATCTCCAGAGCCTCACCTGTATCCCGACTAATCTCCAGAGCCTCACCTGTGTCCCTGATAATCTCCAGAGTCTCGCCTGTGTCCCTGATAATCTCCAGAGCCTCACCTGTGTCCCCACTAATCTCCAGAGTCTCACCTGTGTCCCCACTAATCTCCAGAGTCTCACCTGTGTCCCCACTAATCTCCAGAGTCTCACCTGTGTCCCTGATAATCTCCAGAGTCTCGCCTGTGTCCCTGATAATCTCCAGAGTCTCGCCTGTGTCCTCACTAATCTCCAGAGTCTCACCTGTGTCTCCAATAATCTCCAGAGCCTCACCTGTATCCCCACTAATCTCCAGAGCCTCACCTGTGTCCCCACTAATCTCCAGAGCCTCACCTGTGTCCCCACTAATCTCCAGAGCCTCACCTGTGTCCTCACTAATCTCCAGAGTCTCACCTGTGTCCCTGATAATCTCCAGAGTCTCGCCTGTGTCCTCACTAATCTCCAGAGTCTCACCTGTGTCCCCACTAATCTCCAGAATCTCACCTGTGTCCCCACTAATCTCCAGAGTCTCACCTGTGTCCCTGATAATCTCCAGAGTCTCGCCTGTGTCCTCACTAATCTCCAGAGTCTCCCCTGTGTCCCTGATAATCTCCAGAGCCTCACCTGTGTCCCCACTAATCTCCAGAGTCTCCCCTGTGTCCCCAATAATCTCCAGAGTCTCCCCTGTGTCTCCAATAATCTCCAGAGCCTCACCTGTATCCCCACTAATCTCCAGAGCCTCACCTGTGTCCCCACTAATCTCCAGAGCCTCACCTGTGTCCCCACTAATCTCCAGAGTCTCACCTGTGTCCCCACTAATCTCCAGAGTCTCACCTGTGTCCCCACTAATCTCCAGAGTCTCGCCTGTGTCCCTGATAATCTCCAGAGTCTCGCCTGTGTCGTCACTAATCTCCAGAGTCTCATCTGTGTCCCCACTAATCTCCAGAGCCTCACCTGTATCCCCACTAATCTCCAGAGCCTCACCTGTGTCCCCGATAATCTCCAGAGTCTCCCCTGTGTCCTCACTAATCTCCAGAGTCTCACCTGTGTCCCTGATAATCTCCAGAGCCTCACCTGTGCCCCCACTAATCTCCAGAGCCTCACCTGTGCCCCCACTAATCTCCAGAGCCTCACCTGTGCCCCCACTAATCTCCAGAGCCTCACCTGTGCCCCCACTAATCTCCAGAGCCTCACCTGTGCCCCCACTAATCTCCAGAGCCTCACCTGTGTCCCCACTAATCTCCAGAGTCTCACCTGTGTCCCCACTAATCTCCAGAGTCTCACCTGTGTCCCCACTAATCTCCAGAGTCTCACCTGTGTCCCTGATAATCTCCAGAGTCTCGCCTGTGTCCCTGATAATCTCCAGAGTCTCGCCTGTGTCCTCACTAATCTTCAGAGCCTCACCTGTGTCCCCACTAATCTCCAGAGTCTCATCTGTGTCCCTGATAATCTCCAGAGTCTCGCCTGTGTCCTCACTAATCTCCAGAGTCTCACCTGTGTCCCCACTAATCTCCAGAGTCTCACCTGTGTCCCCACTAATCTCCAGAGTCTCATCTGTGTCCCCACTAATCTCCAGAGTCTCGCCTGTGTCCTCACTAATCTCCAGAGCCTCACCTGTGTCCCCACTAATTTCCAGAGCCTCACCTGTGCCCCCACTAATCTCCAGAGCCTCACCTGTGTCCCCACTAATCTCCAGAGTCTCACCTGTGTCCTCACTAATCTCCAGAGCCTCGCCTGTACCCCCACTAATCTCCAGAGTCTCACCTGTGTCCCTGATAATCTCCAGAGTCTCACCTGTGTCCCTGATAATCTCCAGAGTCTCACCTGTGTCCCCACTAATCTCCAGAGCCTCACCTGTGCCCCCACTAATCTCCAGAGCCTCACCTGTGCCCCCACTAATCTCCAGAGCCTCACCTGTGCCCCCACTAATCTCAAGAGCCTCACCTGTGTCCCCACTAATCTCCAGAATCTCACCTGTGTCCCCACTAATCTCCAGAGTCTCACCTGTGTCCCTGATAATCTCCAGAGTCTCACTTGTGTCCCCACTAATCTCCAGAGTCTCCCCTGTGTCCCCAATAATCTCCAGAGCCTCACCTGTATCCCCACTAATCTACAGAGCCTCACCTGTGTCCCCACTAATCTCCAGAGCCTCACCTGTGTCCCCACTAATCTCCAGAGTCTCACCTGTGTCCCTGATAATCTCCAGAGTCTCGCCTGTGTCCCTGATAATCTCCAGAGTCTCACTTGTGTCCCCACTAATCTCCAGAGTCTCCCCTGTGTCCCCAATAATCTCCAGAGCCTCACCTGTATCCCCACTAATCTCCAGAGCCTCACCTGTGTCCCCACTAATCTCCAGAGCCTCACCTGTGTCCCCACTAATCTCCAGAGCCTCACCTGTGTCCCCACTAATCTCCAGAGTCTCACCTGTGTCCCTGATAATCTCCAGAGTCTCGCCTGTGTCCTCACTAATCTCCAGAGTCTCGCCTGTGCCCCCACTAATCTCCAGAGTCTCGCCTGTGCCCCCATTAATCTCCAGAGCCTCACCTGTATCCCCACTAATCTCCAGAGCCTCTCCTGTGTCCCTGATAATCTCCAGAGTCTCGCCTGTGTCCCCACTAATCTCCAGAGTCTCACCTGTGTCCCCACTAATCTCCAGAGTCTCACCTGTGTCCCCACTAATCTCCAGAGTCTCACCTGTGTCCCCACTAATCTCCAGAGCCTCAGCTGTGTCCCCACTAATCTCCAGAGCCTCAGCTGTGTCCCCACTAATCTCCAGAGTCTCACCTGTGTCCCCAATAATCTCCAGAGCCTCACCTGTGTCCCCACTAATCTCCAGAGCCTCACCTGTGTCCCCAGAGTCTCGCCTGTGTCCCCACTAATCTCCAGAGCCTCACCTGTGTCCCCACTAATCTCCCGAGTCTCGCCTGTGTCCTCACTAATCTCCAGAGCCTCACCTGTGTCCCCACTAATCTCCAGAGTCTCACCTGTGTCCCCACTAATCTCCAGAGTCTCATCTGTGTCCCTGATAATCTCCAGAGCCTCACCTGTGTCCCTGATCATCTCCAGAGTCTCACCTGTGTCCTCACTAATCTCCAGAGTCTCGCCTGTGCTCCCACTAATCTCCAGAGTCTCACCTGTGTCCCCACTAATCTCCAGAGTCTCACCTGTGTCCCTGATAATCTCCAGAGTCTCGCCTGTGTCCCTGATAATCTCCAGAGTCTCGCCTGTGTCCTTACTAATCTCCAGAGTCTCATCTGTGTCCCCACTAATCTCCAGAGCCTCACCTGTATCCCCACTAATCTCCAGAGCCTCACCTGTGTCCCCACTAATCTCCAGAGTCTCGCCTGTGTCCTCACTAATCTCCAGAGTCTCACCTGTGTCCCTGATAATCTCCAGAGCCTCACCTGTGTCCCCACTAATCTCCAGAGCCTCACCTGTGCCCCCACTAATCTCCAGAGCCTCACCTGTGCCCCCACTAATCTCCAGAGCCTCACCTGTGCCCCCACTAATCTCCAAAACCTCACCTGTGCCCCCACTAATCTCCAGAGCCTCACCTGTGCCCCCACTAATCTCCAGAGCCTCGCCTGTGTCCCCACTAATCTCCAGAGTCTCACCTGTGTCCCCACTAATCTCCAGAGTCTCACCTGTGTCCCCACTAATCTCCAGAGTCTCACCTGTGTCCCTGATAATCTCCAGAGTCTCGCCTGTGTCCCTGATAATCTCCAGAGTCTCGCCTGTGTCCTCACTAATCTCCAGAGTCTCACCTGTGTCCCTGATAATCTCCAGAGCCTCACCTGTGTCCCCACTAATCTCCAGAGCCTCACCTGTGCCCCCAATAATCTCCAGAGTCTCACCTGTGTCCCCACTAATTTCCAGAGTCTCACCTGTGTCCCTGATAATCTCCAGAGTCTCGCCTGTGTCCTCACTAATCTCCAGAGTCTCGCCTGTGCCCCCACTAATCTCCAGAGTCTCGCCTGTGCCCCCACTAATCTCCAGAGTCTCGCCTGTGCCCCCACTAATCTCCAGAGTCTCACCTGTGTCTCCACTAATCTCCAGAGCCTCACCTGTGTCCCCACTAATCTCCAGAGCCTCACCTGTGTCCCTACTAATCTCCAGAGTGTTGCCTGTGTCCCTGATCATCTCCAGAGTCTCACCTGTGTCCCTGATCATCTCCAGAGTCTCACCTGTGTCCCCACTAATCTCCAGAGTCTCACCCGTGTCCCCACTAATCTCCAGAGTCTGACCTGTGTCCCTGATAATCTCCAGAGTCTCGCCTGTGTTCTCACTAATCTCCAGAGTCTCGCCTGTGCCCCCACTAATCTCCAGAGCCTCACCTGTGTCCCTGATAATCTCCAGAGTCTCACCTGTGTCCCCGATAATCTCCAGAGCCTCACCTGTGTCCCTACTAATCTCCAGAGCCTCACCTGTGTCCTTGATCATCTCCAGAGTCTCACCTGTGTCCCTGATCATCTCCAGAGTCTCACCTGTGTCCCCACTAATCTCCAGAGTCTCATCTTTGTCCTTGATAATCTCCAAAGTCTCACCTGTGTCCTCACTAATCTCCAGAGTCTCACCTGTGTCCCTGATAATCTCCAGAGTCTCACCTGTGTCCCCACTAATCTCCAGAGTCTCGCCTGTGTCCCCACTAATCTCCAGAGCCTAACCTGTGTGCCCACTAATCTCCAGAGCCTAAGCTGTGTCCCCACTAATCTCCAGAGTCTCACCTGTGTCCCCGATAATCTCCAGAGCCTCACCTGTGTCCCCACTAATCTCCAGAGCCTCACCTGTGTCCCCACTAATCTCCAGAGCCTCACCTGTGTCCCCACTAATCTCCAGAGTCTCACCTGTGTCCCCGATAATCTCAAGAGTTTCACCTGTGTCCCCATTATTTTCCAGAGTCTCACCTGTGTCCCGATAATCTTCAGAGTCTCACCTGTGTCCCGATAATCTTCAGAGTCTCACCTGTGTCCCCACTAATCTCCAGAGTCTCACCTGTGTCCCCACTAATCTCCAGAGCCTCACCTGTGTCCCCACTAATCTCCAGAGTCTCACCTGTGTCCCCGATAATCTCCAGAGTCTCACCTGTTTCCCCGATAATCTCCAGAGTCTCTCCTGTGTTCTCTCCAATCTTCAGAGCCTCACCCATGTTCACATTCAGAGTCTCACCTATTTTCCCTCTACTCTGCAAAGCCTCTTCTGTATCCATCCACTCTCCTGTGTGTTCTCTCAATTGTAGAGCATCTCCAGTGTCCTCTTTACTCTGTAGATGTTCTTCTGTATAACCTGTAAAAGCTCTTGTGTGTCTTCTCAAATCTGAAGAAACATTTCTGTATCTTCTCTAGTCTATAGAAGCTCTCTTGTGTCCTACCTAATATATAGAGGCTCTCTGCTGTCCCATCTAATCTTCAGAAGCATTCTTGTTTCTTCTCTAATCTGTAGCGGTCTAACTATATCCTCCCTAAAGCTGGCCAAACACTGAATTAATTTGTTCAATGGGTGGCACTGCCTGCCGTCTGACATCCATACACACATTTATAGATCTATGGCCAGCTTAATCTGTAGAAGCTTCATCTCCTCTCCAATCTATAGAGATGCCATCTCCTCTTCAATCTGTAGAAGCTTTATCTCCTCTCCAATCTGTAGAAGCTCCATCTCCTCTCCAATCTGTAGAAGCTCCATCTCCTCTCCAAACTGTAGAAGCTCCACCTTCTCTACAATCCGTAGATGCTCCATCAACTCTCCAATCTATAGAAGTGCCAACTCATCTCCAATCTATAGAAGCGACATCTCCTCACCAATCTATAGAAGATTTATCTCCTCTCCATTCTGTAGAAGCTCCATCTCCTCTACAATCTGTAGGTGCTCCATCTCCAATCTAATCTATAGAAGCTCCATGTTCTCTCCAATCTATAGAAGCTCCATCTCCTCTCCAATCTATAGAAGATTTATCTACTCTCTAATCTGTAGAAACTCTCAGACATGAGACAGTTTTTCTTGTGCTTGGTTGCGCCATGTCCAGAGACACACATTCTTCACCCAATACTGTAGTATAGGAATGACATCATCCATGAAAAGATTTGACAGAATGATTGCAATGCCTCTGTGATTGTGTCTCACCTGCAATGCACGAGGAGCCTTCCCACCATCCCTGTGTGATTTCTGTTGGTTCATGCTCTGGGTCATTGCTGTATGCAGATAATCCTGAGGGGAAGAGAGAAGAGATGACAATAAGAAACCCAGGACTTCTACATGACAGGGTTAGGGTTAGACCAGAAGTGTCTCCAGCATTTGTCTCCTGAAACTGGAACATCCAGTAGGTATTATCCCATGCAGAACTGTTTTTCACCACAATAGGAAGAGATTTACTAAAGACTTCCATCCCTTAAAGAGTAACTCCACTTTTGTTGAGAAATGTACATTCCCCTCATTTTGTTGCAGATTCCTAACTGTTGTTATTCTGAAGAAATGGCTGTTTGTTTCGTTGTGTCCATGAGTGAATGGGAGTGACTTCATCATTTTAAAATCAGCTGCTGCACTTGCAGGTCTCTAATGAGGAAATGGAAGGGTCTGCATCCCCGCGGATGTGATTTCCATTTGGGAGTATCTAACCAAAAACAAAATTTTTGTTGCAGGAGATGCCCAAAATATGACTTGTATCTTAGTGCAGAATTCAGGGAAAATCAGTGAGCCAATCACACAAGCAGGAAATTCTGGGGGGTGCTTTCTATACCATCTGTGTACAGAATGCCTGCTGGCAGCCATATTGCATTTTACAGAGAATTACAGCAGCTGCAGATTGAAAAGGAAAATAGGATTTTTTAAAACAGCTTACCTGTAAAATCCTTTTCTTTCGAAGGACATCACGGGACACAGAGCCACAGTAATTACTGATGGGTTATATAGGCATCACTGGTGATTGGACACTGGCACACCCTATCAGGAAGTTCAACCCCCTATATAATCCCTCCCCCTTGCAGGGATACCTCAGTTTTGTAGCCAAGCAATATAGTGTATTAGAAGAGGGGCGGGACCTCTGTGTCCCGTGATGTCCTTCGAAAGAAAAGGATTTTACAGGTAAGCTGTTTTAAAAAATCCTATTTTCTTTCTCGAACATCACGGGACACAGAGCCACAGTAATTACTGATGGGATGTCCCAGAGCAATGCTACCTGAGGGGGGGGAACCACGACCAAGTAGGGTGCTATCAGACCTGAGGGGGGGGAACCACGACCAAGTAGGGTGCTATCAGACCTGAGGACCCTGTACCGCTGCCTGCAGCACACTACGCCCAAAGGCGATATCCTCATGCCTTCTCACATCCACCTGATAGAATCTGGTGAATGTATGAACTGAAGACCAGGTTGCGGCCTTGCAGATCTGAGCCATCGAGGCCCGGTGATGCACTGCCCAAGAAGCACCAATAGCCCTTGTGGAATGTGCCTTGATCTGAAACGGAGGAATCTTCTGTTTCAAACCGTAAGCTTGAATGATCAATTGTCGAATCCATTTAGAAATGGTCGCTTTTGACGCTGCCTGTCCTCTATTGGGACCCTCTGGCAGCACAAACAAAACATCCGTCTTGCGGATCTGAGTAGTTGCCCCTAGATAGGTCTTAACTGCTCTTACTACATCCAATGAATGTAGAGATCTCTCTTCCGGAGAACAGGGATCTGGAAAAAAGGAAGGTAGAACAATGTCTTGGTTTAAATGAAAATCAGAAACCACCTTCGGTAAAAAACTAGGATGAGGGCGTAGTACCACTCTATCCTTGTGTATAATCAAATAAGGCTCCTTACAGGAAAGAGCTGCTAATTCTGATACTCTTCTAGCAGAAGAGATGGCCACCAGAAAAATTAATTTCCTTGTCAACAAGACCAAAGGAATCTGACTTATTGGTTCAAAAGGCTGTTTCTGTAACACAGCCAGGACCAAGTTCAAGTCCCAGGGGTTTAGGGGCGCTTTAACCGGAGGATTAAGACGCATCACCCCCTGCATAAAGTTTCGGACCAAAGAATGCGAAGCAAGTGGCCGCTGAAATAATACTGATAAAGCAGAGACCTGGCCCTTGATGGTACTCAAGGCCAGCTTCATCTCTAATCCCATCTGTAGAAAATCAAGGATTCTACCTATGACATATTTCCTGGGATGCCAACCTCTGGATTCACACCAGGTTATATAAGCCTTCCAGACTCTATGATAAATCCTCCTGGAAGCTGGCTTCCTTGCATTAATCAAGGTAGATATGACAGGACCTGAGAGCCCACGACTCTTCAGAACGTGGGTCTCAATAGCCAAACCGTCAAATTTAGCGTTTGTAAGGCAGGATGGAACACTGGACCTTGAGATAACAGGTCTGGGCGTACTGGTAGGGTCCACGGGGGACCTACCATCATCCTTACTATTTCTGCATACCAAGTCCTTCTGGGCCAAGCGGGGGCCACCAGAAGTACCGACTTCCTTTCCTGCCTGATCCTGCGAAGGAGTCGTGGTAGTAGCAGAATAGGCGGGAATGCGTAAATCAGTGAGAACCGATGCCACGGAATCACCAACGCATCCGTCCCGCATGCAAGAGGATCTTTTGTCCTTGCCACAAATCTGTCTATCTTTTTGTTGAATCGGGATGCAAAGAGATCTACATCTGGAACCCCCCATCTTTGGCATATGGCCCAAAAGACGTCGGGATGCAGAGACCATTCCCCTGGAAGTAACTGCTGGCGACTTAGATAGTCCGCCTGCCAATTCTCTATTCCCGGGATGAAAACTGCCGATATGCATGGCACATGCATCTCTGCCCAGACTAAGATCTGGTTCACCTCTTTTTGAGCAGCTCGGCTCCGGGTGCCTCCCTGATGATTGACATAAGCCACTGCTGTGGAATTGTCGGACTGGATCCTGACCGGACAACCCTGTAGCCTGATAGTCCAGGCCTTTAGAGCTATCGCCCGGATCTGCAGAATGTTGATGGGTAAGGTCCTCTCTGTCTTGGACCATACCCCTTGGACCGCAGCCTGTTCCAGAACTGCTCCTCAACCTGACAGACTGGCATCTGTTGTTACCACCGTCCAGGTAACCGGTAGAAAGGATTTCCCCTTCTGCAGGTTTTCGGGTATGAGCCACCAGGTGCATCGGAAAGTCTAATGCCTGAACCTTCTTGTTCCAGATCGACAGAATACTGTGTTGCAGCATTCTTGAGTGAAACTGAGCATAGGGAACTGCTTCGAATGAAGACACCATCTTCTCTAGTAGCCTCATACAAAGGCGGACTGAGGGACCCTTCTTGGTCCTGACTGCCAGAATCAGCTCTCTCAAAGCAGTGATCTTTGCCTGAGGTAGAAATATTTTCTCCTGGCTTGTATCTACAATCAGACCTAAATACTCCAGTCTTCTTACTGGTTTTAGGAAAGACTTTTCTAAGTTGAGGATCCAACCTAGGTGTTCTAGATACCTGACCGTGGTCCTCAAGTTTCCATTCAAAGAGGCTACCGACCGGTCTATCAAGAGCAGGTCGTCTAGGTATGCTATGACAGCTATACCCTGAGCCCTTAATCTGGCCAGAGGAGGAGCGAAGATCTTTGTGAACACTCGAGGTGCAGTGGCTATCCCGAAAGGTAGAGCCACAAACTGGAAATGGCGCCCTCCTACCTCGAAGCGCAGAAACTTCTGATGAGCAGGAAAAATGGGCACATGCAGATATGCATCTCTGATGTCTATTGATGCCAGAAATTCTCCTCCCTGCAGGGTGGGAACTACTGTTCGAATTGATTCCATGCGGAAGGATTGAATCCTTAGGAATCGGTTCAGATCCCTTAAGTCCAAAATGGGCCTGACATCCCCATTTGGCTTTTGGACCGTAAAAAGGTTGGAATAGAAGCCCAATCCCTGGTCCTTTGCGGGAACTATCATAATGACCTCCTGCGACAAAAGTCGCTCTAACGCTAGAAGGAGTGACTGCTTCTTCTCTGGGTCTCTGGGAACATTTGATCTGAGGAACTGAGGAGAAGGGAATTCCTGAAACTCCAGCTTGTACCCTAAGGTTACCGTGGAGATTACCCATCTGTCCTGGAAGTCCTCCTGCCAGAGCTCTGAGAACTGTCGCAGTCTTCCCCCCACTCGAGTGAGCGTGGGCGCCTACTCATGCAGAGGTCTTAGTGTTTTGCCTAGTAGGCTTCTTTCCCCAGGACTTCTTTTGTCCCTGGGGTTGACTCTTGTCTCTGGACCCCAATGGAGGCGGCCGTCGAGACTGCCTGGAGGCTGAAACCCCTTGGCGCTGTCTTCTTCTTGACAGGTAAGAGAGTGCTTTTCCCACAAGAGATTCTCTTGATATAGTTATCCAAGTCCTCTCCAAACAACCTTGCACCACGAAATGGAAACCCAGCCAGTAGCTTCTTACATGGTGCTTCGGCTGACCAATTTTTCAACCATAGGATTCTACGTATATGCACCAACCCCAGTGAAAGATGGGAGGTTTGCACGATAGAATCTCTAATGGCGTCAACCACAAAGCATAAGGCCGCTGGAAGGTTAGCAAACCCCTGGGCCTGCTGTTCAGGTAATACTTTGATGACCTGCTTAACATGGTCTCTTAAGTATTGACAGACTCCAATCGCTGCTACTGCAGGTTGGGCCAGTGATCCTGCTAAGGAGAAAACATCCCTCAATAGGGATTCCATCCTTTTATCTACAGGACAAGTCAGGCTATTATTTACGGAGGAAATGGCGGCATCAATAGCCGGTATTCCCCACATTTTAATAAACTTTTCTTCCATCGGATAAAGTGTTGAAAACTTTCTCAGCGGAAAAAAACGTTTGTCTGGGTGATCCCACTCAGAATAAATGAGCTTTTCAAGTAAAGTATGAACAGGAAAAGCATGTGCTGCTTGGAAAGGTTCCAGTGACCCCAAAGCATAAGAGGATTCTTTAGCAGTTTCAGGTATGGGCAACTTAAATGTGGATCGGACCAATCCAGTGAGGATCTGCACTAAGACTTTCTCCTCTTGGGAAGTCGCAGAGGGTCCCTCTCTACCTGATTCCCCCGAAGAGGAATCATCCGTCCCATCCCGATCCTCTGAAAGGGATTCATCTCCTTTATCCCAGAGCTCCTCTGTCTGAGGGTCTTGGGGAACAGAGGAAGGCCTAGTGCGTCTTCTTCCACTGAGTGAAGACGTAATCACGGCCAATAATCTTTCCTCTAGACCATTAATGGTTGAGGAAAAAACCTCTTGTGTAATATATACAGGGGCTGAAGTGCCAGAGGCAGGTGTAGCCCCTGACCCCGATAGCTCTCCCTGGCTAGCCGTCCCTGGCCCATCTTTAGGGGGGGAGAATGCTGCCGACAGGGGGCCCTCAGAACCTGAACAAGATCCCCTAGTGTCTCTGGTTCCTGGGGTGCTTGAACCTCTTCTACCCATAGTGCAAAGCAACAAGGTGTGAGGTGTGCAAATGAACACTGCCCGCTGAGCGATGTAGTCTGGCTAAAAGCCTTGCTACCCAATGCTCAGTCTGGTGTTACTTCAGTAAATGCTGCCTAGGAGAATGCCTGTGTCCCACCTTGCATGCGACCGTCAGCTCTGTGTCTCTCAGAAGGCTGAGTGCACCTGTACAGAGTGCCTTTAATAGCCTGCAGCTGGCCTGAGTGGGAGTCTAAGCACCTGTGCTGACGTCCCGCCCCCTCCTCTACCGCCCCCCCCCCCCCCTCGAGTTTTGAAAAAAACGAGCGCTTCCCGCACTGCCGACTCTCCTGTCATGCTTCTGGAGAAAAGGCTGGGGATGGGGGGGAGGAGGGAGACTGGTAAGAGGTACCACTGAGAAGAGGAAATAAAGAGCAGGGAAGAGATGAGAGAGGAGATGAGAGATGAGGAAAGAAGAGAGGGGAGCAAGGAAGCGGAGAGAAGAGAAGGAGAAGAGTACAGAAATGAGAAGAGGAGAGAACAGAAGTGCAGAGAAGAGGGAATAAAGATCAGGGAAGAGATGAGAGAGGAGATGAGAGATGAGGAAAGAAGAGAGAGGAGCAAGGAAGCGGAGAGAAGAGAAGGAGAAGAGTACAGAAATGAGAAGAGGAGAGAACAGAAGTGCAGAGAAGAGGGAATAAAGATCAGGGAAGAGATGAGAGAAAAGGAAAGCAGAGAGGAGATGAATGTAACTATGAGGACTTCAATGCCATTTTCACAGCCTATGATATGAGGAATCCTCTAATTCACACCGACGCATTTTTTGGTGCAGTTTCAGTTTTGCAGAAACACACTACAGTCCATTTAACATGGTTTCCTATGGATGTAGTTCACATTTGTGCATTTTATGGAACGGGCCGGGGTTTTTTTTCTGGTTTTTAGTTTCATAGACTTCAATGGTTCAAAGATGTGTATTGAAAAACGTAAAATGCACGTGCAATATGCAAACTGCAACCTGCACAAGTGTGAATCAGGCCTAATAGGTGGAAGCTGTGGTCAGCGATGTGAGCTGGAATGCTGAAAATAGTCAACCCCTGACACCCCACATAATGTAATGTTCTGTGACTCTTATCATTACTCTGTCCCACAACCCAATCGTAGATCAGTGAAAGGACACATCGTTCTCTGGACTCACCAGGAGGCGTCCGGTCCAGCTGTCCAGCCAGTCTTCACATGCCCTCTTCAGAGTCTCTCCGTCCCCCTGTTCCCAGTTGTCCCAGCTTGTCACCTGCCTCCCAATAAAGCCATGTGCGTCTTCCACACCAATATCCTTGAAGAGGCTGAGGAATCTTCCTCTGTTCCAACCAAAGATAATCAAAATATGTAACTGGATAAAAGACAACTAAACAACCAATCATCAATATCTGGTGAGCCTGGATTGTAGATGCAAATATTGGAGTCTCAATGCAGCCTTCCCAAAGAGGCACAACTATTGGCAAATGGAGATACAACAATGAGCTGTACCACAGGTGATGGCTCCTGTGGACCTCCATCTTCAGTGACATCCAACATTCACTGGCAGACAACAGGAGGGGAAACCATGTACAAAGGACATATCTAAGTATAGATGTGCAGAGAAATGAAGGAAAACCATAGATACCAACTCTTCCTGATTTCGAGGGACTGTCCCCGATTTGGAGGAAAGTCTCTCTGTCCCTCTTGCCTCCTCATTTTGGTCTGATCTATATATTTATATATAAAATGCACTTTTTATCTATCAATAAGTGTTTTTCAGTCCTAAACCTTTCATCCAATTTTGAAATTGCTGCATTTGTAAATTTCAAAAGCCAATATAATAGCAGTGGTAGAAAAAAAGCCTTTGTGGGTTTAACCAATCATTTTTTTTTGTATGATTCCCCTTTAAGGGGAAGTGGCAGGGGGTGTGTCCTATGCTTATATAACTGTTGCTAATAGGTGTCCCTCTTTCCCACCTCAGAAAGTTTGGCGGTATGGGGAAGCCATGAACAGGAGACGGATATCCAATAATACGGATTCCAATGAGGAATATTGGAAGATGGACGTACCGGGTCACTGTGTTGTACAATGCTGCAGTTACTTTGTACAACATGACTGCAGATGATGGCAACACCTCAGTTATCAGAACAATACCAATCTGCCCCAATTTCATAATGGAAAGAAGGTATTATACACCCTGGGGGGGGCAGGTTGAGCCCGTGTCATGCTTACAATGGCAGTCTAGGCCAGGTTTCGCAGGAAGCGAGCAATGATGAAGGTGTTTATGTTGGAGACAGAGTTAGAGGTCAGTAATAATAATATTGGTAACATACTGTATCATTTAATAATTACTTTGGTAATTGAGGGACATTGGTGCTCTCTATCAGAAATTCTAAATATGTTTGACCCCCCCCCCCCCTCCCAGAGCTTATGAGAAAGGCAATACAACTTTGTCACTTTGTGACCCATCATTGAAGAAAGGTGGAATCACTTCCCCCCCAAAGTTCGGAAAATGATCTCTATACACAGAGGTAGTTCCTCGTAGCTTTTCACAATCATACTACATTCTAGGCTATCCCTCCAACCTCCCTCCCCCATGGTATCCCGCCAGAGATTTAAATATTAGTATTCTGTCCATCAAAGAGACAGAATACTACAAATGATGCACGAGGAATCTATCTCCTGCAAAATCTTAGAGACGGGATATAAAATCCTAGCCAGGTGTTTGCATGGTCCTCAAGGTCCTCCATAAAGAATTCCCCCAGAGCTCCCCGGGGTGGTGGAGATGGAGAGAGGTCAATGCTCCATGTCTTCTGGTCTTGGTCAGGGTTCCAAGACTGACGATGTAGAAGTTTTCCTCTTCCATCTCACCCCATGTCAATGAAATGCTCCTATGTCAATACAGTGATATTATGGGCTTTCAAGCATGACCGATTGGTCACCATATTTGACACAGTGGGGGGGAGCACAGAGAATGTTGGTCTTCCACTGCAAACACATTTTTACCTGTCCCATTCCCCCTCCCCCTCTACACTGACTGATTGGCCCTATGCTCATCACATGCACGCTCCCAAGAAAAAAAAACTCTCCAGCAATACGCACCAAACTGAGCATGTGCAGCTTGTCCCCTAGCCTCTGTTCTATCAGGAGATGGTTTGGGGACTGTAGAAGAAGTGGGGATCAGAGAAGATTTTTACACAATGCAGAGGATGAACCCCTTAGGTTCCACAGTGAGTATAATAAGCATGCTTTGCTACATATACTGACTGTTGTGGGTTTAGTAACACTTTAGGGTTCACACATATGCAATTTGGATGAGGGTTTTCCTGCATGCAATTCGCATGACAGGAGATTGTGACCGGCTCTCTATGGAGTGGGTTCACATATCTCCAGGGCGGCTACGGAGCGGATTGCACAGAGGACCTGTGCATCTTTGGCTCCATTTCAGGTCTAAATTCAGGCAAAATTTCGAGCTGAATTCCTCCCTGAAACGGAGAACAGTGACGCACCGGACCCCTAGCTGCATGCGGCATAAGTGTGAAACCAGCTTTAAGAGACAGTTGAAGTCAGACCATTTCATGGCAACCCATATTATTGATCGGTATCACCTCCGTTTAGGCATCTTGTAATTAAATTAAACTGTATTAGCACAGCCAGTAGCACAGACTTTTCCCTTTCATTCTGCTGCAGAAGAGCCCAAAGGGAAGGTCTGATAGTGCTGACCTGGTTGTCTCATAGTCTACAAGGGAAAGGTCTGATAGTGCGGACCTGGTTGTCTCATAGTTTACAAGGGGAAGGTTTGATAGTGTGGACCTGGTTGTCTGCTAGTCTACAAGGGGAAGGTCTTATAGTGCGGACCTGGTTGTCTCATAGTCTACAAGGGGAAGGTCTGATAGTGTGGACCTGGTTGTCTCATAGTCTACAAGGGAAAGGTCTGATAGTGCGGACCTAGTTGTCTCATAGTCTACAAGGGGAAGGTCTGATAGTGTGGACCTGGTTGTCTCATAGTCTACAAGGGGAAGGTCTGATAGTCTGGACCTGGTTGTCTCATAGTCTACAAGGGGAAGGTCTGATAGTGTGGACCTGGTTGTCTCATAGTCTACAAGGGGAAGGTCTGATAGTGTGGACCTGGTTGTCTCATAGTCTACAAGGGGAAGGTCTGATAGTGTGGACCTGGTTGTCTCATAGTCTACAAGGGGAAGGTCTGATAGTGTGGACCTGGTTGTCTCATAGTCTACAAGGGGAAGGTCTGATAGTGTGGACCTGGTTGTCTCATAGTCTACAAGGGGAAGGTCTGATAGTGCGGACCTAGTTGTCTCATAGTCTACAAGGGGAAGGTTTGATAGTGTGGACCTGGTTGTCTGCTAGTCTACAAGGGGAAGGTCTTATAGTGCGGACCTGGTTGTCTCATAGTCTACAAGGGGAAGGTCTTATAGTGCGGACCTGGTTGTTTCATAGTCTACAAGGGGAAGGTCTTATAGTGCGGACCTGGTTGTCTCATAGTCTACAAGGGGAAGGTCTGATAGTGCGGACCTGGTTGTCTCATAGTCTACAAGGGGAAGGTCTGATAGTGCGGACGTGGTTGTCTCATAGTCTACAAGGGGAAGGGATGATAGTGCGGACCTGGTTGTCTCATAGTCTACAAGGGGAAGGGACGATAGTGCGGACCTGGTTGTCTCATAGTCTACAAGGGGAAGGTCTGCTAGTGCGGACCTGGTTGTCTCATAGTCTACAAGGGGAAGGTCTGCTAGTGCGGACCTGGTTGTCTCATAGTCTACAAGGGAAAGGTTTGATAGTGCGGACCTGGTTGTCTCATAGTCTACAAGGGGAAGGTCTGATAGTGTGGACCTGGTTGTCTCATAGTCTACAAGGGGAAGGTTTGATAGTGTGGACCTGGTTGTCTCATAGTCTACAAGGGGAAGGTTTGATAGTGTGGACCTGGTTGTCTGCTAGTCTACAAGGGGAAGGTCTGATAGTGTGGACCTGGTTTTCTGCTAGTGTACAAGGGAAAGGTCTGATGGTGTGGACCTGGTTGTCTGCTAGTCTACAAGGGGAAGGTCTGATAATGCGGACCTTGTGGTCTGCTAGTCTACAAGGGGAAGGTCTGATAGTGTGGACCTGGTTGTCTGCTAGTCTACAAGGGGAAGGTCTGATAGTGTGGACCTGGTTTTCTCCTAGTCTACAAGGGAAAGGTCTGATAGTGTGGAACTGGTTGTCTCATAGTCTACAAGGGGAAGGTCTGATAGTGTGGACCTGGTTGTCTCATAGTCTACAAGGGGAAGGTCTGATAGTGTGGACCTGGTTGTCTCATAGTCTACAAGGGGAAGGTCTTATAGTGTGGACCTGGTTGTCTCATAGTCTACAAGGGGAAGGTTTGATAGTGTGGACCTGGTTGTCTCATAGTCTACAAGGGGAAGGTCTGCAGAGGGATGCATACCTACCTGTGTGATGGGTGTGTCTGTAGAGAGACGTGTACCTACCTGTGTGATGGGTGTGTCTGTAGAGAGAGGTGTACCTACCTGTGTGATGGGTGTGTCTGTAGAGAGACGTGTACCTACCTGTGTGATGGGTGTGTCTGTAGAGAGAGGTGTACCTACCTGTGTGATGGGTGTGTCTGTAGAGAGACGTGTATCTACCTGTGTGATGGGTGTGTCTTTAGAGAGACGTGTACCTACCTGTGTGATGGGTGTGTCTGTAGAGAGACGTGTACCTACCTGTGTGATGGGTGTGTCTGTAGAGAGAGGTGTACCTACCTGTGTGATGGGTGTGTCTGTAGAGAGAGGTGTACCAACCTGTGTGATGGGTGTGTCTGTAGAGAGACGTGTACCTACCTGTGTGATGAGTGTGTCTGTAGAGAGAGGTGTACCTACCTGTGTGATGGGTGTGTCTGTAGAGAGATGTGTACCTACCTGTGTGATGGGTGTGTCTGTAGAGAGAGGTGTACCTACCTGTGTGATGGGTGTGTCTGTAGAGAGACGTGTACCTACCTGTGTGATGGGTGTGTCTGTAGAGAGAGGTGTACCTACCTGTGTGATGAGTGTGTCTGTAGAGAGAGGTGTATCTACCTGTGTGATGGGTGTGTCTGTAGAGAGACGTGTACCTACCTGTGTGATGAGTGTGTCTGTAGAGAGAGGTGTACCTACCTGTGTGATGGGTGTGTCTGTAGAGAGAGGTGTACCTACCTGTGTGATGGGTGTGTCTGTAGAGAGATGTGTACCTACCTGTGTGATGGGTGTGTCTGTAGAGAGAGGTGTACCTACCTGTGTATTGGGTGTGTCTGTAGAGAGAGGTGTACCTACCTGTGTGATGGGTGTGTCTGTAGAGAGACGTGTACCTACCTGTGTGATGGGTGTGTCTGTAGAGAGAGGTGTACCTACCTGTGTGATGGGTGTGTCTGTAGAGAGACGTGTACCTACCTGTGTGATGGGTGTGTCTGTAGAGAGACGTGTACCTACCTGTGTGATGGGTGTGTCTGTAGAGAGAGGTGTACCTACCTGTGTGATGGGTGTGTCTGTAGAGAGACGTGTACCTACCTGTGTGATGGGTGTGTCTGCACACAGGTCACTAGGAGTTCCAGTATTAGTTCTCTTCTCCCACCAGACAGTTGGATGAGGAAATGCAGACAGAACCAGAGAAAGTCCAAATCTTCCACCTCCTGGGACATATGACAGGGTTCAATCATTTCCTCTTCACACACATTCCCCTCCTCCACCCCATAGACCCCAACATACATGTTCCCTCCTCTCTCCTGGGCTGACACATACGTGTTCTCTCCTCTCTCCTCGGCTGACACATACGTGTTCTCTCCTCTCTCCTCGGCTGACACATACGTGTTCTCTCCTCTCTCCTGGGCTGACACATACGTGTTCTCTCCTCTCTCCTGGGCTGACACATACGTGTTCTCTCCTCTCTCCTGGGCTGACACATACGTGTTCTCTCCTCTCTCCTGGGCTGACACATACGTGTTCTCTCCTCTCTCCTGGGCTGACACATACGTGTTCTCTCCTCTCTCCTAGGCTGACACATACGTGTTCCCTCCTCTCTCCTAGGCCGACACATACGTGTTCCCTCCTCTCTCCTAGGCTGACACATACGTGTTCCCTCCTCTCTCCTCGGCTGACACATACGTGTTCTCGCCTCTCTCCTCAGCTGACACATACGTGTTCTCTCCTCTCTCCAGGGCTGACACATACGTGTTCTCTCCCCTCTCCTGGGCTGACACATACGTGTTCTCTCCTCTCTCCTGGGCTGACACATACGTGTTCTCTCTCTCCTGGGCTGACACATACGTGTTCTCTCCTCTCTCCTCGGCTGACACATACGTGTTCTCTCCTCTCTCCTAGGCTGACACATACGTGTTCTCTCCTCTCTCCTAGGCTGACACATACGTGTTCTCTCCTCTCTCCTGGGCTGACACATACGTGTTCCCTCCTCTCTCCTGGGCTGACACATACGTGTTCTCTCCTCTCTCCTAGGCTGACACATACGTGTTCTCTCCTCTCTCCTAGGCTGACACATACGTGTTCTCTCCTCTCTCCTGGGTTGACGCATACGTGTTCTCTCCTCTCTCCTGGGCTGACGCATACGTGTTCTCTCCTCTCTCCTGGGCTGGCGCATACGTGTTCTCTCCTCTCTCCTCGGCTGACACATAGTGTTCTCTCCTCTCTCCTCGGCTGACACATACATGTTCTCTCCTCTCTCCTGGGCTGACACATACGTGTTCTCGCCTCTCTCCTAGGCTGACACATATATGTTCCCTCCTCTCTACTAGGCTGACACATACATGTTCCCTCCTCTCTCCTAGGCTGACACATACATGTTCCCTCCTCTCTCCTCGGCTGACACATACATGTTCCCTCCTCTCTCCTAGGCTGACACATACGTGTTCTCTCCTCTCTCCTCGGCTGACACATACATGTTCCCTCCTCTCTCCTAGGCTGAAACATACGAGTTCTCTCCTCTCTCCTGGGCTGACACATACGTGTTCTCTCCTCTCTCCTAGGCTGACACATACGTGTTCTCTCCCCTCTCCTAGGCTGACACATACGTGTTCTCTCCTCCCTCCTAGGCTGACACATACGTGTTCTCTCCTCCCTCCTAGGCTGACACATACATGTTCTCTCCGCTCTCCTCGGCTGACACATACGTGTTCTCTCCTCTCTCCTCGGCTGACACATACGTGTTCTCTCCTCTCTCCTCGGCTGACACATACGTGTTCTCTCCTCTCTCCTAGGCTGACACATACGTGTTCTCTCCTCTCTCCTCAGCTGACACATACGTGTTCTCTCCTCTCTCCTGGGCTGACACATACGTGTTCTCTCCTCTCTCCTGGGCTGACACATACGTGTTCTCTCCTCGGCTGACACATACGTGTTCTCTCCCCTCGCCTCGGCTGACACATACGTGTTCTCTCCTCTCTCCTGGGCTGACACATACGTGTTCTCTTCTCTCTCCTGGGCTGACACATACGTGTTCTCTCCTCTCTCCTGGGCTGACACATACGTGTTCTCTCCTCTCTCCTGGGCTGACACATACGTGTTCTCTCCTCTCTCCTGGGCTGACACATACGTGTTCTCTCCTCTCTCCTGGGCTTACACATACGTGTTCTCGCCTCTCTCCTGGGCTGACACATACGTGTTCTCTCCTAGGCTGACACATACGTGTTCTCTCCAAGGCTGACACATACGTGTTCTCTCCTAGGCTGACACATACGTGTTCTCTCCTAGGCTGACACATACGTGTTCTCTCCTAGGCTGACACATACGTGTTCTCTCCTCTCTCCTAGGCTGACACATACGTGTTCTCTCCTCGGCTGACACATACGTGTTCTCTCCTCTCTCCTCGGCTGACACATACGTGTTCTCTCCTCTCTCCTGGGCTGACACATACGTGTTCTCTCCTCTCTCCTGGGCTGACACATACGTGTTCTCTCCTCTCTCCACTAGGCTGACACATACATGTTCTCTCCTCTCTCCTAGGCTGACACATACATGTTCTCTCCTCTCTCCTGGGCTGACACATACGTGTTCTCTCCTCTCTCCACTAGGCTGACACATACATGTTCTCTCCTCTCTCCTCGGCTGACACATATTCTCTCCTCGGCTGACACATACGTATTCTCTCCTCTCTCCTCGGCTGACACATACATGTTCTCTCCTCTCTCCTGGGCTGACACATACATGTTCTCTCCTCTCTCCTGGGCTGACACATATGTGTTCTCTCTCCTGGGCTGACACATACGTGTTCTCTCCTCTCTCCTGGGCTGACACATACATGTTCTCTCCTGGGCTGACACATATGTATTCTCTCCTCTCTCCTAGGCTGACACATACATGTTCTCTCCTGGGCTGACACATACGTGTTCTCTCCTCTCTCCTCGGCTGACACATACGTATTCTCTCCTCTCTCCTAGGCTGACACATACATGTTCTCTCCTCTCTCCTGGGCTGACACATACGTGTTCTCGCCTCTCTCCTGGGCTGACACATACGTGTTCTCTCCTCTCTCCTGGGCTGACACATACGTGTTCTCTCCTCTCTCCTGGGCTGACACATACGTTTTCTCGCCTCTCTCCTGGGCTGACACATACGTGTTCTCTCCTAGGCTGACACATACGTGTTCTCTCCTAGGCTGACACATACGTGTTCTCTCCTCTCTCCTAGGCTGACACATACGTGTTCTCTCTTCTCTCCTAGGCTGACACATACGTGTTCTCTCCTCTCTCCTAGGCTGACACATACATGTTATCTCCTCTCTCCTGGGCTGACACATACGTGTTCTCTCCTCTCTCCACTAGGCTGACACATACATGTTCTCTCCTGGGCTGACACATACATGTTCTCTCCTCTCTCCTGGGTTGACACATATGTATTCTCTCCTCTCTCCTAGGCTGACACATACGTGTTCTCTCCTGGGCTGACACATACGTGTTCTCTCCTCTCTCCTCGGCTGACACATACGTATTCTCTCCTCTCTCCTGGGCTGACACATACGTGTTCTCGCCTCTCTCCTGGGCTGACACATACGTGTTCTCTTCTCTCTCCTGGGCTGACACATACATGTTCTCTCCTCTCTCCTGGGCTGACACATATGTATTCTCTCCTCTCTCCTCGGCTGACACATACGTGTTCTCTCCTGGGCTGACACATACATGTTCTCTCCTCTCTCCTGGGCTGACACATACGTGTTCTCTTCTCTCTCCTGGGCTGACACATACATGTTCTCTCCTCTCTCCTGGGCTGACACATATGTATTCTCTCCTCTCTCCTAGGCTGACACATACGTGTTCTCTCCTGGGCTGACACATACATGTTCTCTCCTCTCTCCTCGGCTGACACATACGTATTCTCTCCTCTCTCCTGGGCTGACACATACGTGTTCTCGCCTCTCTCCTGGGCTGACACATACGTGTTCTCTCCTCTCTCCTGGGCTGACACATACGTGTTCTCTCCTCTCTCCTCGGCTGACATTTATGTGTTCTCTCCTCTCTCCTAGGCTGACACATACGTGTTCTCTCCTCTCTCCTAGGCTGACACATACGTGTTCTCTCCTCTCTCCTGGACTGACACATACGTGTTATCTCCTCTCTCCTGGGCTGACACATACGTGTTCTCTCCTCTCTCCTGGGCTGACACATACATGTTCTCTCCTCTCTCCTAGGCTGACACATACCTGTTCTCTCCTCTCTCCTGGGCTGACACATACGTGTTCTCTCCTCTCTCCACTAGGCTGACACATACATGTTCTCTCCTCTCTTCTGGGCTGACACATACGTGTTCTCTCCTCTCTCCAGGGCTGACACATAAGTGTTCTCTCCTCTCTGGTAGGCTGACACATACGTGTTCTCGCCTCTCTCCTGGGCTGACACATACGTGTTCTCTCCTCTCTCCTGGGCTGACACATACGTGTTCTCTCCTCTCTCCTGGGCTGACACATACGTGTTCTCTCCTCTCTCCACTAGGCTGACACATACATGTTCTCTCCTCTCTTCTGGGCTGACACATACGTGTTCTCTCCTCTCTCGTAGGCTGACACATACGTGTTCTCGCCTCTCTCCTGGGCTGACACATAAGTGTTCTCGCCTCTCTCCTGGGCTGACACATACGTGTTCTCGCCTCTCTCCTTGGCTGACACATACGTGTTCTCTCCTCTTTCCTGGGCTGACACATACGTGTTCTCTCCTCTCTCCTGGGCTGACACATACGCGTTCTCTCCTCTCTCCTGGGATGACACATACGTGTTCTCTCCTCTCTCCTGGGCTGACACATATGTGTTCTCTCCTCTCTCCTCGGCTGACACATACGTGTTCTCTCTCCTCGGCTGACACATACGTGTTCTCTCTCCTCGGCTGACACATACGTGTTCTCTCCCCTCGCCTCGGCTGACACATACGTGTTCTCTCCTCTCTCCTCGGCTGACACATACGTGTTCTCGCCTCTCTCCTGGGCTGACACATACGTGTTCTCGCCTCTCTCCTGGGCTGACACATACGTGTTCTCTCCTCTCTCCTAGGCTGACACATACGTGTTCTCTCCTCTCTCCTAGGCTGAAACATACGTGTTCTCTCCTCTCTCCTAGGCTGACACATACGTGTTCTCTCCTCTCTTCTAGGCTGACACATACCTGTTCTCTCCTCTCTCCTGGGCTGACACATACCTGTTCTCTCCTCTCTCCACTAGGCTGACACATACATGTTCTCTCCTCTCTTCTGGGCTGACACATACGTGTTCTCTCCTCTCTCGTAGGCTGACACATACGTGTTCTCGCCTCTCTCCTGGGCTGACACATACGTGTTCTCGCCTCTCTCCTGGGCTGACACATACGTGTTCTCTCCTCTCTCCTGGGCTGACACATACGTGTTCTCTCCTCTCTCCTGGGCTGACACATACGTGTTCTCTCCTCTCTCCTGGGCTGACACATACGTGTTCTCTCCTCTCTCCTGGACTGACACATACATGTTCTCTCCTCTCTCCTGGGCTGACACATACATGTTCTCTCCTCTCTCCTGGGCTGACACATATGTATTCTCTCCTCTCTCCTAGGCTGACACATACGTGTTCTCTCCTGGGCTGACACATACGTATTCTCTCCTCTCTCCTGGGCTGACACATACGTGTTCTCTCCTCTCTCCTGGGCTGACACATAACGTGTTCTCTCCTCTCTCCTGGGCTGACACATACGTTTTCTCGCCTCTCTCCTGGGCTGACACATACGTGTTCTCTCTCCTCGGCTGACACATACGTGTTCTCTCCCCTCGCCTCGGCTGACACATACGTGTTCTCGCCTCTCTCCTGGGCTGACACATACGTGTTCTCGCCTCTCTCCTGGGCTGACACATACGTGTTCTCTCCTCTCTCCTGGGCTGACACATACGTGTTCTCTCCTCTCTCCTGGGCTGACACATACGTGTTCTCTCCTCTCTCCTGGGCTGACACATACGTGTTCTCTCCTCTCTCCTGGGCTGACACATACGTGTTCTCTCCTCTCTCCTGGGCTGACACATACGTGTTCTCTCCTCTCTCCTGGGCTGACACATACGCGTTCTCTCCTCTCTCCTGGGCTGACACATACGTGTTCTCTCCTCTCTCCTGGGCTGACACATATGTGTTCTCTCCTCTCTCCTCGGCTGACACATACGTGTTCTCTCTCCTCGGCTGACACATACGTGTTCTCTCCCCTCGCCTTGGCTGACACATACGTGTTCTCTCCTCTCTCCTCGGCTGACACATACGTGTTCTCGCCTCTCTCCTGGGCTGACACATACGTGTTCTCGCCTCTCTCCTGGGCTGACACATACGTGTTCTCTCCTCTCTCCTGGTTTGACACATACGTGTTCTCTCCTCTCTCCTGGGCTGACACATACATGTTCTCTCCTCTCTCCTGGGCTGACACATATGTATTCTCTCCTCTCTCCTCGGCTGACACATACGTATTCTCTCCTCTCTCCTAGGCTGACACATACGTGTTCTCTCCTCTCTCCTGGGCTGACACATACGTGTTCTCGCCTCTCTCCTGGGCTGACACATACGTGTTCTCGCCTCTCTCCTGGGCTGACACATACGTGTTCTCTCCTCTCTCCTGGGCTGACACATACGTGTTCTCTCCTCTCTCCTGGGCTGACATACGTTTTCTTGCCTCTCTCCTGGGCTGACACATACGTGTTCTCTCCTAGGCTGACACATACGTGTTCTCTCCTAGGCTGACAAATACGTGTTCTCTCCTAGGCTGACACATACATGTTCTCTCCTCTCTCCTAGGCTGACACATACGTGTTCTCTCCTCTCTCCTAGGCTGACACATACATGTTCTCTCCTCTCTCCTGGGCTGACACATACGTGTTCTCTCCTCTCTCCTGGGCTGACACATACGTGTTCTCTCCTCTCTCCTGGGCTGACACATACGTGTTCTCTCTTCTCTCCTCGGCTGACACATACGTGTTCTCTCCTCTTTCCTGGGCTGACACATACGTGTTCTCTCCTCTCTCCTGGGCTGACACATACGGGTTCTCTCCTCTCTCCTGGGCTGACACATACGTGTTCTCTTCTCTCTCCTGGGCTGACACATACGTGTTCTCTCCTCTCTCCTGGGCTGACACATATGTGTTCTCTCCTCTCTCCTCGGCTGACACATACGTGTTCTCTCTCCTCGGCTGACACATACGTGTTCTCTCCCCTCGCCTCGGCTGACACATACGTGTTCTCTCCTCTCTCCTCGGCTGACACATACGTGTTCTCGCCTCTCTCCTGGGCTGACACATACGTGTTCTCGCCTCTCTCCTGGGCTGACACATACGTGTTCTCTCCTCTCTCCTGGGCTGACACATACGTGTTCTCTTCACTCTCCTGGGCTGACACATACGTGTTCTCTCCTCTCTCCTCGGCTGACACATACGGGTTCTCTCCTCTCTCCTGGGCTGACACATACGTGTTCTCGCCTCTCTCCTGGGCTGACACATACGTGTTCTCTCCTAGGCTGACACATACGTGTTCTCTCCTAGGCTGACACATACGTGTTCTCTCCTAGGCTGACACATACGTGTTCTCTCCTAGGCTGACACATACGTGTTCTCTCCTAGGCTGACACATACGTGTTCTCTCCTCTCTCCTAGGCTGACACATACGTGTTCTCTCCTCTCTCCTAGGCTGACACATACGTGTTCTCTCCTCTCTCCTGGGCTGACACATACGTGTTCTCTCCTCTCTCCACTAGGCTGACACATACGTGTTCTCTCCTCTCTCCACTAGGCTGACACATACATGTTCTCTCCTCTCTCCTAGGCTGACACATACGTGTTCTCTCCTCTCTCCTAGGCTGACACATACGTGTTCTCTCCTCTCTCCTAGGCTGACACATACGTGTTCTCTCCTCTCTCCTGGGCTGACACATACGTGTTCTCTCCTCTCTCCACTAGGCTGACACATACGTGTTCTCTCCTCTCTCCACTAGGCTGACACATACATGTTCTCTCCTCTCTCCTAGGCTGACACATACGTGTTCTCTCCTCTCTCCTGGGCTGACACATACGTGTTCTCTCCTCTCTCCACTAGTCTGACACATACATGTTCTCTCCTCTCTCCTCGGCTGACACATACATATTCTCTCCTCACTCCTGGGCTGACACATACGTATTCTCTCCTCTCTCCTCGGCTGACACATACATGTTCTCTCCTCTCTCCTGGACTGACACATACATGTTCTCTCTCCTGGGCTGACACATACGTGTTCTCTCCCCTCTCCTGGGCTGACACATACGTGTTCTCTCCTCGGCTGACACATACGTGTTCTCACCTCTCTCCTGGGCTGACACATACGTGTTCTCGCCTCTCTCCTGGGCTGACACATACGTGTTCTCGCCTCTCTCCTGGGCTGACACATACGTGTTCTCTCCTCTCTCCTGGGCTGACACATACGTGTTCTCTCCTCTCTCCTGGGCTGACATACGTTTTCTCGCCTCTCTCCTGGGCTGACACATACGTGTTCTCTCCTAGGCTGACACATACGTGTTCTCTCCTAGGCTGACAAATACGTGTTCTCTCCTAGGCTGACACATACATGTTCTCTCCTCTCTCCTAGGCTGACACATACGTGTTCTCTCCTCTCTCCTAGGCTGACACATACGTGTTCTCTCTTCTCTCCTCGGCTGACACATACGTGTTCTCTCCTCTTTCCTGGGCTGACACATACGTGTTCTCTCCTCTCTCCTGGGCTGACACATACGGGTTCTCTCCTCTCTCCTGGGCTGACACATACGTGTTCTCTTCTCTCTCCTGGGCTGACACATACGTGTTCTCTCCTCTCTCCTGGGCTGACACATATGTGTTCTCTCCTCTCTCCTCGGCTGACACATACGTGTTCTCTCTCCTCGGCTGACACATACATGTTCTCTCCCCTCGCCTCGGCTGACACATACGTGTTCTCTCCTCTCTCCTCGGCTGACACATACGTGTTCTCGCCTCTCTCCTGGGCTGACACATACGTGTTCTCGCCTCTCTCCTGGGCTGACACATACGTGTTCTCTCCTCTCTCCTGGGCTGACACATACGTGTTCTCTTCACTCTCCTGGGCTGACACATACGTGTTCTCTCCTCTCTCCTCGGCTGACACATACGGGTTCTCTCCTCTCTCCTGGGCTGACACATACGTGTTCTCGCCTCTCTCCTGGGCTGACACATACGTGTTCTCTCCTAGGCTGACACATACGTGTTCTCTCCTAGGCTGACACATACGTGTTCTCTCCTAGGCTGACACATACGTGTTCTCTCCTAGGCTGACACATACGTGTTCTCTCCTAGGCTGACACATACGTGTTCTCTCCTCTCTCCTAGGCTGACACATACGTGTTCTCTCCTCTCTCCTAGGCTGACACATACGTGTTCTCTCCTCTCTCCTGGGCTGACACATACGTGTTCTCTCCTCTCTCCACTAGGCTGACACATACGTGTTCTCTCCTCTCTCCACTAGGCTGACACATACATGTTCTCTCCTCTCTCCTAGGCTGACACATACGTGTTCTCTCCTCTCTCCTAGGCTGACACATACGTGTTCTCTCCTCTCTCCTAGGCTGACACATACGTGTTCTCTCCTCTCTCCTGGGCTGACACATACGTGTTCTCTCCTCTCTCCACTAGGCTGACACATACGTGTTCTCTCCTCTCTCCACTAGGCTGACACATACATGTTCTCTCCTCTCTCCTAGGCTGACACATACGTGTTCTCTCCTCTCTCCTGGGCTGACACATACGTGTTCTCTCCTCTCTCCACTAGTCTGACACATACATGTTCTCTCCTCTCTCCTCGGCTGACACATACATATTCTCTCCTCACTCCTGGGCTGACACATACGTATTCTCTCCTCTCTCCTCGGCTGACACATACATGTTCTCTCCTCTCTCCTGGACTGACACATACATGTTCTCTCTCCTGGGCTGACACATACGTGTTCTCTCCCCTCTCCTGGGCTGACACATACGTGTTCTCTCCTCGGCTGACACATACGTGTTCTCACCTCTCTCCTGGGCTGACACATACGTGTTCTCTCCTAGGCTGACACATACGTGTTCTCTCCTAGGCTGACACATACGTGTTCTCTCCTAGGCTGACACATACGTGTTCTCTCCTCTCTCCACTAGGCTGACACATACATGTTCTCTCCTCTCTCCTTGGCTGACACATACATGTTCTCTCCCCTCTCCTGGGCTGACACATACATGTTCTCTCCTTTCTCCAGGGCTGACACATATGTATTCTCTCCTCTCTCGTAGGCTGACACATACGTGTTCTCTCCTAGGCTGACACATACGTGTTCTCTCCTCTCTCCTCGGCTGACACATACGTATTCTCTCCTCTCTCCTAGGCTGGCACATACGTGTTCTCGCCTCTCTCCTGGGCTGACACATACGTGTTCTCGCCTCTCTCCTGGGCTGACACATACGTGTTCTCTCCTCTCTCCTGGGCTGACACATACGTGTTCTCTCCTCTCTCCTGGGCTGACACATACGTGTTCTCTCCTCTCTCCTGGGCTGACACATACGTGTTCTCTCCTCTCTCCTGGGCTGACACATACATGTTCTCTCCTCTCTCCTGGGCTGACACATACATGTTCTCTCCTCTCTCCTGGGCTGACACATACATGTTCTCTCCTCTCTCCTGGGCTGACACATACATGTTCTCTCCTCTCTCCTGGGCTGACACATACATGTTCTCTCCTCTCTCCTGGGCTGACACATACGTGTTCTCTTCTCTCTCCTGGGCTGACACATACGTGTTCTCTCCTCTCTCCTAGGCTGACACATACGTGTTCTCTCCTTTCTCCTCGGCTGACATTTATGTGTTCTCTCCTCTCTCCTAGGCTGACACATACGTGTTCTCTCCTCTCTCCTAGGCTGACACATACGTGTTCTCTCCTCTCTCCTCGGCTGACATTTATGTGTTCTCTCCTCTCTCCTGGGCTGACACATACGTGTTCTCTCCTAGGCTGACACATACGTGTTCTCTCCTAGGCTGACACATACATGTTCTCTCCTCTCTCCTGGGCTGACACATACGTGTTCTCTCCTCTCTCCTAGGCTGACACATACGTGTTCTCTCCTCTCTCCTGGGCTGACACATACGTGTTCTCTCCTCTCTCCTGGGCTGACACATACGTGTTCTCTCCTCTCTCCTGGGCTGACACCTACGTGTTCTCTCCTCTCTCCTGGGCTGACACATACGTGTTCTCTCCTCTCTCCTGGGCTTACACATACGTGTTCTCGCCTCACTCCTGGGCTGACACATACGTGTTCTCTCCTAGGCTGACACATACGTGTTCTCTCCTAGGCTGACACATACATGTTCTCTCCTAGGCTGACACATACGTGTTCTCTCCTAGGCTGACACATACGTGTTCTCTCCTCTCTTCTAGGCTGACACATACGTGTTCTCTCCTCTCTCCTGGGCTGACACATACGTGTTCTCTCCTCTCTCCTGGGCTGACACATACGTGTTCTCTCCTCTCTCCTGGGCTGACACATACGTGTTCTCTCCTCTCTCCTGGGCTGACACATACATGTTCTCTCCTCTCTGCTAGGCTGACACATACATGTTCTCTCCTCTCTCCTAGGCTGACACATACGTGTTCTCTCCTCTCTCCACTAGGCTGACACATACATATTCTCTCCTCGGCTGACACATACATATTCTCTCCTCGGCTGACACATACATATTCTCTCCTCTCTCCTGGGCTGACACATACATGTTCTCTCCTCTCTCCTGGGCTGACACATATGTGTTCTCTCTCCTAGGCTGACACATACTTGTTCTCTCCCCTCTCCTGGGCTGACACATACGTGTTCTCTCCTCTATCCTGGACTGACACATACGTGTTCTCCTCTCTCCTGTGCTGACACATACATGTTCTCTCCTCTCTCCTGGGCTGACACATATGTATTCTCTCCTCTCTCCTAGGCTGACACATACGTGTTCTCTCCTGGGCTGACACATATGTGTTCTCTCCTCTCTCCTCGGCTGACACATACGTATTCTCTCCTCTCTCCTAGGCTGACACATACGTGTTCTCTCCTCTCTCCTGGGCTGACACTACGTGTTCTCTCCTCTCTCCTGGGCTGACACATACGTGTTCTCGCCTCTCTCCTGGGCTGACATACGTGTTCTCGCCTCTCTCCTGGGCTGACACATACGTGTTCTCTCCTCTCTCCTGGGCTGACACATACGTGTTCTCGCCTCTCTCCTGGGCTGACACATACGTGTTCTTGCCTCTCTCCTGGGCTGACACATACGTGTTCTCTCCTAGGCTGACACATACTTGTTCTCTCCTAGGCTGACACATACGTGTTCTCTCCTAGGCTGACACATACGTGTTCTCTCCTAGGCTGACACATAAGTGTTCTCTCCTCTCTCCTGGGCTGACACATACGTGTTCTCTCCTCTCTCCTGGGCTGACACATACGTGTTCTCTCTCCTCGGCTGACACATACGTGTTCTCTCCCCTCGCCTCGGCTGACACATACGTGTTCTCTCCTCTCTCCTCGGCTGACACATACGTGTTCTCGCCTCTCTCTGGGCTGACACATACGTGTTCTCGCCTCTCTCCTGGGCTGACACATACGTGTTCTCTCTCTCTCCCCGGGCTGACACATACGTGTTCTCTCCTCTCTCCTGGGCTGAAACATACGTGTTCTCTTCTCTCTCCTGGGCTGACACATACGTGTTCTCTCCTCGGCTGACACATACGTGTTCTCTCCTCTCTCCTGGGCTGACACATACGTGTTCTCTCCTCTCTCCTGGGCTGACACATACGTGTTCTCTCCTCTCTCCTGGGCTGACACATACGTGTTCTCGCCTCTCTCCTGGGCTGACACATACGTGTTCTCTCCTAGGCTGGACACATACGTGTTCTCTCCTAGGCTGACACATACGTGTTCTCTCCTAGGCTGACACATACGTGTTCTCTCCTAGGCTGACACATACGTGTTCTCTCCTAGGCTGACACATACGTGTTCTCTCCTAGGCTGACACATACGTGTTCTCTCCTCTCTCCTAGGCTGACACATACGTGTTCTCTCCTCTCTCCTAGGCTGACACATACGTGTTCTCTCCTCTCTCCTGGGCTGACACATACGTGTTCTCTCCTCTCTCCTGGGCTGACACATACGTGTTCTCTCCTCTCTCCTGGGCTGACACATACATGTTCTCTCCTCTCTCCTAGGCTGACACATACATGTTCTCTCCTCTCTCCTGGGCTGACACATACGTGTTCTCTCCTCCTCTCCACTAGGCTGACACATACATGTTCTCTCCTCTCTCCTCGGCTGACACATACATATTCTCTCCTCTCTCCTGGGCTGACACATACGTATTCTCTCCTCTCTCCTCGGCTGACACATACATGTTCTCTCCTCTCTCCTGGACTGACACATACGTGTTCTCTCTCCTGGGCTGACACATACGTGTTCTCTCCCCTCTCCTGGGCTGACACATACGTGTTCTCTCCTCTCTCCTGGGCTGACACATACGTGTTCTCTCCTCGGCTGACACATACGTGTTCTCACCTCTCTCCTGGGCTGACACATACGTGTTCTCTCCTAGGCTGACACATACGTGTTCTCTCCTAGGCTGACACATACGTGTTCTCTCCTAGGCTGACACATACGTGTTCTCTCCTCTCTCCACTAGGCTGACACATACATGTTCTCTCCTCTCTCCTTGGCTGACACATACATGTTCTCTCCCCTCTCCTGGGCTGACACATACATGTTCTCTCCTCTCTCCTGGGCTGACACATATGTATTCTCTCCTCTCTCGTAGGCTGACACATATGTGTTCTCTCCTAGGCTGACACATACGTGTTCTCTCCTCTCTTTTCGGCTGACACATACGTGTTCTCGCCTCTCTCCTGGGCTGACACATACGTGTTCTCTCCTCTCTCCTGGGCTGACACATACGTGTTCTCTCCTCTCTCCTGGGCTGACACATACGTGTTCTCTCCTCTCTCCTGGGCTGACACATACGTGTTCTCTCCTGGGCTGACACATACATGTTCTCTCCTCTCTCCTGGGCTGACACATGCGTGTTCTTGCCTCTCTCCTGGGCTGACACATACGTGTTCTCTCCTCTCTCCTAGGCTGACACATACGTGTTCTCTCCTTTCTCCTCGGCTGACATTTATGTGTTCTCTCCTAGGCTGACACATACGTGTTCTCTCCTCTCTCCTGGGCTGACACATACGTGTTTTCTCTTCTCTCCTGGGCTGACACATACGTGTTCTCTCCTCTCTCTTGGGCTGACACATACGTGTTCTCGCCTCTCTCCTGGGCTGACACATAAATGTTCTCTCCTCTCTCCTAGGCTGACACATACGTGTTCTCTCCTCTCTCCTGGGCTGACAGATACGTGTTCTCTCCTCTCTCCTGGGCTGACACATACGTGTTCTCTCCTCTCTCCTGGGCTGACACATACGTGTTCTCTCCTCTCTCCCGGGCTGATACATACGTGTTTCCTCCTCTCTTCTGGGCTGACACATACGTGTTCTCTCCTGGGCTGACACATACGTGTTCTCTCCTCTCTCCTGGGCTGACACATACGTGTTCTCTCCTCTCTCCTGGGCTGACACATACGTGTTTTCTCTTCTCTCCTGGGCTGACACATACGTGTTCTCTCCTCTCTCTTGGGCTGACACATACGTGTTCTCGCCTCTCTCCTGGGCTGACACAATGTTCTCTCCTCTCTCCTAGGCTGACACATACGTGTTCTCTCCTCTCTCCTGGGCTGACACATACGTGTTCTCTCCTCTCTCCTGGGCTGACACATACGTGTTCTCGCCTCTCTCCTGGGCTGACACATACGTGTTCTCGCCTCTCTCCTGGGCTGACACATACGTGTTCTCGCCTCTCTCCTGGGCTGACACATACGTGTTCTCTCCTAGGCTGACACATACGTGTTCTCTCCTCTCTCCTGGGCTGACACATACGTGTTCTCGCCTCTCTCCTGGGCTGACACATACGTGTTCTCTCCTCTCTCCTGGGCTGACACATACGTGTTCTCTCCTCTCTCCCGGGCTGACACATACATGTTCTCTCCTCTCTCCTGGGCTGACACATACGTGTTCTCTCCTCTCTCCTGGGCTGACACATACGTGTTCTCTCCTCTCTCCTGGGCTGACACATACGTGTTCTCTCCTCTCTCCTGGGCTGACACATACGTGTTTTCTCTTCTCTCCTGGGCTGACACATACGTGTTCTCTCCTCTCTCTTGGGCTGACACATACGTGTTCTCGCCTCTCTCCTGGGCTGACACATAAATGTTCTCTCCTCTCTCCTAGGCTGACACATACGTGTTCTCTCCTCTCTCCTGGGCTGACACATACGTGTTCTCGCCTCTCTCCTGGGCTGACACATACGTGTTCTCCCCTCTCTCCTGGGCTGACACATACGTGTTCTCTCCTCTCTCCTGGGCTGACACATACGTGTTCTCTCCTCTCTCCTGGGCTGACTCATACGTGTTCTCTCCTCTCCCCTGGGCTGACACATGTGTTCTCTCCTCTCTCCTAGGCTGACACATACGTGTTCTCGCCTCTCTCCTGGGCTGACACATACGTGTTCTCGCCTCTCTCCTGGGCTGACACATACGTGTTCTCTCCTCTCTCCTGGGCTGACACATACGTGTTCTCTCCTCTCCCCTGGGCTGACACATACGTGTTCTCTCCTCGCTCCTGGGCTGACACATACGCACTTGACTGTTCCTTCCTCTGCCTGTACACTATATACACACACATACAGACAGACATGCAACATACACATTATTATAGTGCTAGGAAATTCCAAAGCTTCTTTGTTCAAATTAAAGTGACTTCAAGAAAGCCCCGCCCCTGAGGAATAGAGTTTTTTTTTTGCAATCATTTTTCATTTAGTGTCAAGCTTCATTGATAGAGATTAGCATGATTTTACCTTCATATTGATGCCCCTCCTCGAGTTTAGCGCCCCCATTAGGGTATGATAAGTGCCTTTTAGGTCTCTGAGGTTCCCCTGTTCATACAATATCTGCAGAGCACTCAGCAACTCTGTCCGTATCGGCAGCTCCATATGAAGAACCCCATGCAGGAGCCGGGCCTCAAATTCTACATGTTCTACCTGCAACCAGGAGGGCAAAAAACACGTCTAGAAACATTCATGAAAAGGTTTTATAATGATCAGAATGGATTAAAAAAACCCTGACTGAGTCAGCCGACTGAAATCAGTACAATGCAAAGGGTGCCCGGGAAGAAGAGATACACCCAGGACAGAGAGAGAGAAGAGAGAGAGAGAGAGAGAGAGAGAGAGGGGGGGGGAGAAGAGATACACCCAGGAGAGAGAGAGAGAGAGAGAGAGGGGGAGAAGAGATACACCCAAGAGAGAGAGAGAGAGAGAGAGAGGGGCAGAAGAGATACACCCAGGAGAGAGAGAGAGAGAGAGAGAGAGAGAGGGGGGGGGGGCAGAAGAGATACACCTAGGAAGAGAGAGAGAGAGGAGAGAGGGGAAGAAGAGATACACCCAGGACAGAGAGAGAGGAGAGAGAGAGAGGGGGGAGAAGAGATACACACAAGAAGAGAGAGGAGAGAGGGGGGGAGAGTCAGCGGACTAAAATCAGTACAATGCAAAGGGTGCTGGGGAGGGAGAGATACACCCACGACAGAGAGAGAGGAGAGAGAGAGGGGGGAGAAGAGATACATCCAGGAGAGAGAGAGAAAGAGAGAGGAGAGGGAGAGAGAGATAGAGAGAGAGATAGAGAGAGAGAGAGAGAGAGAGAGAGAGAGAGAGAGAGAGAGGAGAAGAGATACACCCAGGACAGAGAGAGAAGAGAGAGAGAGGGGGAGAAGAGATACACCCAGGATAGAGAGAGAAGAGAGAGAGAGGGAGGAGAAGAGATACACCCAGGACAGAGAGAGAGAGAGAGAGAGAGAGAGAGAGAGAGAGAGAGAGAGAGAGAGAGAGAGGGGGGGGGAGAAGAGATACACCCAGGACAGAGAGAGAAGAGAGAGAGAGAGAGAGAGAGAGAGAGAGAGAGAGAGAGAGAGAGAGAGAGAGATAGGGGGAGAAGAGATACACCCAGGACAGAGAAAGAGAGGAGAGAGAGAGAGAGAGAGAGAGAGGAGGGAGAGACGGGGGGAGAAGAGATACACCCAGGACAGAGAGAGGGGCAGGAAATGAGAGAGAGAGAGAGAGAGAGAGAGGAGGGGGAGAAGAGATACACCCAGACACCCAGGACAGAGAGAGAAGAGAGGGAGAGGGGGAGAAGAGATACACCAGGACAGAGAGAGAGGAGAGAGGGGGGAGAAGAGATACACCCAGGACAGAGAGAGAGGAGAGAGAGAGAGGGGGGAGAAGAGATACACCCAGGACAGAGAGAGAAGAGAGAAAGAGGGGGGAGAAGAGATACACCCAGGACAGAGAGAGAAGAGAGAAAGAGGGGGGAGAAGAGATACACCCAGGACAGAGAAAGAGAGGAGAGAGGGAGAGAGAGAGAGAGAGAGAGAGAAGGAGGGAGAGACGGGGGGAGAAGAGATACACCCTGGAGAGAGAGAGAGAGAGAGAGGGGGGAGAAGAGATACACCCAGGACAGAGAGAGGGTCAGGAAATATGAGAGAGAGAGAGAGAGAGAGAGAGAGAGAGAGAGGAGGGGAGGAGAGATGTATCCAGGACAGAGAGAGAAGAGGAGAGAGGGGGGAGAAGAGATACACCCAGGACAGAGAGAGAAGAGAGAGGGGGAGAAGAGATACACCCAGGACAGAGAGAGAGAGAGAGGGGGGAGAAGAGATACACCCAGGACAGAGAGAGAAGAGAGAGGGGGGAG
Organism: Lithobates septentrionalis; assembly: GCA_037952835.1. Lineage (NCBI taxonomy): Eukaryota > Metazoa > Chordata > Amphibia > Anura > Ranidae > Lithobates > Lithobates septentrionalis. Next base: position 42,698 of record JBBDGP010005224.1, on the reverse strand, counting down.
AAGAGATACACCCAGGACAGAGAGAGAAGAGAGAGAGAGAGGGGGGAGAAGAGATACACCCAGGACAGAGAAGAGAGGAGAGAGAGAGGGGGGAGAAGAGATACACCCAGACACCCAGGACAGAGAGAGAAGAGAGAGAGGGGGGGGGAAGAGATACACCCAGGACAGAGAGAGAAGAGAGAGAGAGAGAGAGAGAGAGAGAGAGAGAGAGAGAGAGAGAAGAGAGAGAGAGAGAGAGGGGGAGAAGAGATACACCCAGACACCCAGGACAGAGTCTAATGTACTTTGTGTATGACAATGTCTAATGTACTTTGTGTATTCAGGGTTGTGGGCTTGTTGCCAGGTGGTCTGGGCATCTAGGCTTGTTTAAGTGACTAGTTGTTAATTAGTTCATGTTAATTAGATCACTGTTAGCTATTAGTTGCTAGATGTGGATTAGAATACTGTTTATGTTGGCTGTTCCTTAGATGTGCTAATTGAAAGGATAACGTGATCAAGCTATTATACGATTTTGTTTGGTATATAAATTCTGTGTGAGCTTACAATTAAGAGAGTGCCAGTTTCTACCTAAGCTAGTGTCGTCTAGATCTTGGGTGCTCAGCTATAATACCCGGTTCCTGAGTCCAGACTGGAGGAAGCTATATCTTGACGGAAGCACCCAAGCTGGGTGCTGGATGGTTCCGTCACAGAGACATGTCATATAATGTCATAAAACTTGTGAATACCCACTGAACTCAGATATGTCAACCTTGGCTTAGAATTAAACTGGTCAGGGAGTATGAAGCCAGTCACAGAGATTCTGAAAGACGAGGCTTACAGAGCGTTCTGTGCCATCAGGAGGTAGCTGTATTCCCAGGTGGAGGTGGAAACTTTATGCTTTGGGGCTGTTTCTCTGCTAAAGGTACATTCTGACTTTGCCGCATTGAAGGGCCGTGTATTGTAGGATCTTGGATGAGAACCTTCATTCCTCAGCCAGAACACTGAAGATGGGTCTTCCAGCATGACAATGACCCAAAACATATCGCAAAAGGAGTGGCCCAAGAAGAAGCACATTAAGGTCATGGAGTGGCCTAGCCAGTCTCCAGACCTTAATCCTATAGAGAATTTATGGAGGGAGCTGAAACTTCGAGTTGCCAAGAGACCTTAAGGATTTAGAGAAGATCTGTAAAGAAGAGTGGACCAAAATCCCTCCTGAGATGTGTGGAAACCTGGCCACCAACTACAAGAAACGTCTGACCTCTGTGCTTGCCAACAAGGGTTTCTCCACCATGTACTAAGTCATGTTTTGCTTGGGGATCAAATATTTATTTTACTCACTGAACTGCAACTCCATTTACTGTATAACATTTGTATCATGTGTTTTTTTCTGGATTTTTGGTTAATATTCTGTCTCTATCATGTAAAACACAACTATGATAACAATTATAGACCCTTCATTTCTTTGTAAGTGGGCAAACATGCCAAATTTGCAGGGGATCAAATCATTATTTTCCCCACTGTATAGTACCATTATGGAGAGTCTGACTTAAAGCCAAACATTAGCTATTTCTGGCACAGCCAAGTGCTCTGACATGGATAAGGTAGGTACCTCTTCATGTATGGCCCAGCTTGAGTCATCTAGGCTGCTGTGTAATTCTCCATCCTGGCACTTCCTGACTTTCATGAGGGAACTGTCCTATTCTAAACATTATGGCCAAATGTCCACTGAAAATTCCATGATGTCCAACCTGCTCCTTATGATAGCACAGGACACACAATGGACCAAAGAAGGCCTCTCCCAAGTCATACCTGCAATCTCCTTACACATCACCTGTATGTCAGAGAAGATCCTGGAGAACCAGCTTGTGCCTTGGAACTGGAGGACGAATGGGGGGATCTCTGGGACAACAGTTGGGGTCTCCAAGGGCCGTTTTTCCTCCTCGTCATCCGTATCTAGAGAAGGTGGAGCTGCCTTCGGTGTCATGTTTGGAACGGGAGATATAGGAGGATCCTGAGAATTCAGCTGGACAGGGACAGGGGTCTGTCTGAAGGGCTAAAATAGAAGAATGTTCTTATCAATAACATTGAAGTGTTGGGGCTTCATTTTTATAAGCAAGCAGGGGTATAGGGGTGGGGCAATGTGTAGTTGTATGCCAGAAATATGTGGGTGCTGTATAGTCATAAGTCAGGGTTATGTGGGGGTGCTCTACAGTATACTCATATGCAAGGGGTATGGGGGCACTGTGTAGTCATATGCCAGATATAAAAGGGGTGCTATATAGTCATTTGCATAGGGTATGGGGGAGCTGAATAGTCATACAGTGTGACATGTCATGTACCATATATCCCATTACACGACATGTCATGTACCATATATCCCATTATACGACATGTCATGTACCTTTTATATCCCATTATACGACATGTCATGTACCTTTTATATCCTATATATGACATGTCATGTACCTTTTATATCCCATATATGGCATGTCATGTACCTTTTATATCCTATATACAGTATGACCTGTCATGTACCATATATCCTATTCTAATTGTATTCATTTAACAGCAAGTGTCATACAAAAAGGTAGTTTTTGGTAGGATTGAAGAATTCCACTGCAATCACCTTTGTTGCCTGTGGTCTTGGCCTTGGCAACCGGGATATAAGCGGCCTCTATGAAAAACGAACAGTATTGATTAGAGAGCATTAGATAAAGTATTCCATTAACACCTCAGGAATTTATCAATCTGAAACACAACCAGGTAAAGAATGTCTAGAATAACCCAGAACCCCTCCCCCACACCACCTCCCTTTATGTACTGTATATTCTCTGCTCTTCCTTCCCATCACGGAGGGAACAAAGGTTGGGAGGGTATACAAGGGTCAGCCAACTGGAGAACAAAGGTTGGGAGGGTATACAAGGGTTAGCCAACTGGGGAACAAAGGTCGGGAGGGTATACAAGGGTCAGCCAACTGGAGAACAAAGGTTGGGAGGGTATACAAGGGTTAGCCAACTGGGGAACAAAGGTCGGGAGGGTATACAAGAGTCAACCAACTGGAGAACAAAGGTTGGGAGGGTATACAAGGGTCAGCCAACTGGGGAACAAAGGTCGGGAGGGTATACAAAGGATCAGCCAACTGGAGAAAAAATGTTGGGAGGGTATACAAGGGTCAGCCAACTGGAGAACAAAGGTCGGGAGGGTATACAAGGGTCAGCCAACTGGAGAACAAAGGTCGAGAGGGTATACAAGGGTCAGCCAACTAGGGAACAAAGGTTGGGAGGGTATACAAGAGTCAGCCAACTGGAGAACAAAGGTCGGGAGGGTATAAAAGGGTCAGCCAATTGGATAAAATGGACGGGAGGGTATACAAGGGTCAGCCAACTGGAGAACAAAGGTCGGGAGGGTATACAAGGGTCAGCCAACTGGAGAACAAAGGTTGGGAGTGTATACAAGGGTCAGCCAACTGGAGAACAAAGGTCGAGAGGGTATACAAGGGTCAGCCAACTGGGGAACAAAGGTTGGGAGGGTATACAAGGGGTCAGCCAACTGGATAACAAAGGTCGGGAGGGTATACAAGGGTCAGCCAACTGGAGAACAAAGGTCGGGAGGGTATACAAGGGTCAGCCAATTGGGGAACAAAGGTCGGGAGGGTATAAAAGGGTCAGCCAATTGGGGAACAAAGGTTGGGAGGGTATACAAGGGTCAGCCAACTGGAGAACAAAGGTCGGGAGGGTAAACATAGGTCAGCCAACTGGGGAACAAGGGTCAGGAGGGTATACAAGGGTCAGCCAACTGAATAACAAAGGTCGAAGGTAGGGTTGCCACCTGCCTTTGATGCACCTGAACAGTTTGGGTTTGGAATCATGCGTTCAGGTTTCAGACTACCTGAAACCCAGACACAGTATTCAGGCGGGACTATGGCTTCCCAGCAGGGTTTCTGGCTGCAGTTGTCTAAGCTGACAGTGTCTGTTACACTCTCTTTCATGCTGCCCAAAGCCAGCACTAACAATCCCCCCCAAACACACACACAGAGGGGAGAGGAGAGAGGGCTCGATCTGCACCTCTTTCTCTCGCCTCTACCCCTCTGTGTCTGTCCACACTCCAATCCCCAGGGCTGTGCCTCAGAAAAGGAAAGTGGGGGCTGGAAATTTGAAGTCCAGCAGCCTCAGATACATCTGGCTGAGAGGTGCTGACTGCCAAGGGGTGAGTGAGCTCACCATCCATCCCTGTCTGACTGAAGTCTCCCCCGTTCTCTCTCCTGCCTTTGAGTGAGTACACTAAGGTAAATCAGGGTTCTCAGAGCACCCCTTACATCAGAGGTCCCCTTTACACCAGAGGCCACAGTGTTCCCCCTTACATCAGAGTCTTCTCCATACATCAGAGTTCTCAGTGTCCCCCCTTAGATCCAGGTTCCCAGAGTATCCCTTATGTTGGAGTCCCCAAAGTTCTACCTTACATTAGAGTCTGCAGAGTCTCCCCTTACAGTGAAAGGGAAAACTCTGCGAGTTCAGATGTAAAAGGGGAACTCTTGTTATTAACTTCATACGATTAGAAATATTATTAGCGAAATATATGTATATAAAAAAAAATTGCTGTGCACCGCTAAAGTGTTCGGGTTTGACTTGAAGAAAAGGTGGCAACCCTATCTGAAGGGTATACAAGGGTCCGCCAACTGTGGACTGGCTACGGGCTTCTCACACCAGTTTGTGCTTTATTTTTACATCCAGGTCAAGCGAATGCATGACAATCACATCTCACATGTATGTCCAACACCCATATAATACTAGTGCTCGGTTTATGGTCAGAGAACATTCTATCCCAGAAAACTGTTCTGCCATAGAGACCCAGCAATGCTACACAATCCCACCAGGATCAAATCAACAGATCACACCAATAATCTATGAGGGTTTCAGGAAGGGTAGCAATCATTAGCAGGGAGGTGGATAGAAATGTGAACAGGAGGCCTTAACAAAGGACCCAGCCACTGCAATACAGAGCAATGAGGAGTGCCGTAAGTCATATTACCCCCCATATGTCACAGGACCTCTCCTTCCTGTAATTCATGATTACCAATCACTAGCTCCATATTGTGGCCTACAATTGGGATCTTCACGATGTACCTGAGGAAGTGAGGTTCTCTTCTCTTCATGCCTCTGTAAGGTCGGGAGTGATGGGGGTGATGGAGGTGATGGAGTCGATGGAGGAGGAAGCAGATCAGATACTGGGGTAGATTGTTCTTCCATGCTGGCTGTGATTTTCTTAAGGATGGCTGGAATATCATTGGATTCCTCAGGCTCCTCAATCACTTCTTCAACCTTCTTTTCAACCACTTCCTTTTCTTCCTCTACTTTTGGAAATTTTTTAAAGATTGGCTTTTCTGCTGTTTTCTGAAGAAACAAGAATATCAGCATTTATACAGCTGATTGAGCATACATAGTAATTGTAAAGATTTGTAATAAAGAGAACCTGTTGTGACGTGCTTGAGAACTTGCTATTGCACTGGAGGCAATTGAAAGCAACTACACAAAGTGCCATCTGTTGTGGAAATTTTATGAAGATGTATTTAATATGTATTGTCATAGTGTCTCCCAGTGTTAGTTCTCCTGCAGCCCTTTCTCAAGAGCTGACTGGGGCAGACTAACGCCAGTTGAGACCCGTTTTGGTAGTGAAAAGTTTCTTGTAAGATGTAGAAAAGTATTTGCAGAGTGGGGATATGTCCGCCAGCGAAGGGCCCCTGTGCAATGCACAGAACGATCGTCTGGGGGGGATGTGTTTACTCTGCAAAGACATTATGGGTTATGGGGGGATGTACGTTTGTGTGTCTCTGTGTGTCTGATCAGCACATGAGGGGACTATGGCGTGTTCCTGCAGATTAACTTCCCATCCTCAGGAATAGTAGGATAATCCGGGTATGTGTTGTTCTCTGAACAATGCAGAATAAAGATTCACGCCAATGAAAAAACGGGAGTCTTTGAGTGCGTTTTAGTCAGGGACAGTGTCCATGATTTCAAGGCCAGCCATGTGGTTTTCTTTGTCTAGCTGAAGAGCATGGCTTACAAGTACAGGGGAAATCATACACACTGCCCCTGCACAGACACGCCCATACACTCACCTAGTCATTGGTCGAGATTTGTATAACTCCTCCTGTTTGCCTGTGCTTGATTGGCTGATTGTGAAACTGACGGGAGGGCCTGTGGAACCCAGAATCCCTTGGAAAGGTTGGGAAACCCATGTTTCAGCTCCCCATGCACCTCTTATGTCTAAGTTACCCTGTGCTATCCTGGCACAGGGTAACTGAGAAAATATATATTGGATTACTTAAAATGGGACAGTAATATTTATCCACAATATCTCCCAGGATATATGTAAAGACTATTCTTGGTTTGTTTGATTCTGAACTCAACATGTTAGTTGAGAGAGCTGATCACGTTGGCTTCTAGAACTGGGTAGGAGCCGGGCAATCTACTCCTACTATAGTTTGTTGCCTACTAGGCTGAGGAGGGGGAAATCACTGTTTATATTGTTAATTGTAATTAGCTCCTGCTATTGTGAGAAGGAGTCCTGTGTTTATACTAATGTGTGAAGCTCGGTGACAAGTCTGACCTGTAGTGAAATCCTGATTAATCATAACAATGCTCAGGAAGGCACGGAGTCACACCGGCTGCTTTAAGGGATTAGTTAATTAGCTCATGTTAATTAGGTTTCTGGTTACAGTTGTATTGTAAGCCTGCTGTATATATTTGTGTATCTCAAATAAAAGAGTCCATGTTCAGCACTTAAACAAGTATCGTCTTGTTTTGTGCTTGTGAGCGGTTGAAATATCTGATATCTATATTCAGACTGGGAGGAAGCGGTATATGATGAAAGCACTCAAGCGGTGTGTAGGGACGTTCCGTCACAGAAACCATCAAGCACTATTGTTAAGTACTGTAAATAAACAGAACACAGGCTCTCCAGAAACAAGTCGAGCTGTGGAGCGAAGGATGTGAGGACAGTGGTCATGGCTTTGTTACTTGGGAAGATACGGTTGTAGACAGATGCATTATACTAGAAGGCTGAAAGGGCGCTTTATTAGCGCAGGAGACATGGATTACGCGCAGTGTATAGTGGAATTTCCACGTCAATAATGGTGAGCCAGGATTTTATGGAGCGAACAGAACCATCTAAACACCGGAAGAGGAGGGGGGAGAGCGGATCCCAGTCCAGGACATCAAACCATTTGAAATACTTTGTTGTCCTGAGGCAAAGAGGTTTCTTTTGTCTCTGATGTGTCAGGTAGGTTCTGCTTTGCAAAAGAACTAATTTTTCATCTTTTGGTATAATGGCGGGATTTTAATTGCATGTTTGTCATCGTAGATAGGTCTATTGTTTGGGATATTTACCTCCTCTATAGGACCCATATAATGCAAACCTAAAATGTTTGTGTAAGTAACTGTATGTTGTGTAATAAGCTTGTGATGCATATGAGAAATAGAAATGTATGAACTGTGAAAAGGTTTGGTTTGAAAATGGCTGCCACATATTCAAGTGGCCATGTGGCTGAGGGCAGGGGGAAGGGCAGCCATGCAATGCTGGGACATGTTTTACAAGTTTCTGGGCAATAGCATCAATGATAGCATGAGGGAGTTCTTATGTTTTTGGATGAAAAGATCATGTATGCAACCATCGCTGTTTGTATTTCTCAATGTCTTGTTTCTGTTGAAGCTGATGCCAGAGTTTTTTTTTTTTTTTTTTTTTTTTTCTATCCACATCAGCAAACTTTTAGAGAGATTTTAAGTCAGCTGCGTCATTTACGCTGCGCCCCCTCTCTTTTTCGCATCATTGTGGCTTAAGGAAAATTGTGGTCTCTTTAATTTTACCAATATTTCCCTTTCCTTTTTATCCATTTAAAGTATCAATATTTACTTATCTGCTTTTGTAAACTTTTTTATTTCCCCTACCCTCCTCCCTCCCCCCAAAGAAAAAAAAAAAAAAAAAAAAAAAAAAAAAAAAAAAAGGAACGGAGGAAAGAAAACCCCTCCTCCCTCTCCCCTCCATGGTCCTCAAGCCTCTATAATTGTCAAATACTTTTCTGTGTTCCTATACTCATGCCATCTTGCCCACGTCTTAGAGTATTTATCTCGCCGACCTTCCATCGTGTGTTTTGCTTCTTCCATTCCTCTAGCCCATTCTACCCTTATTATCCAATCCTTCATCCTTGGGGCTTCTACCCCTTTCCAGTGACAAGGGATCAGTGCTTTAGCTGCGTTTAGGAGGAATGGGGTTATTGACTTAATGTATTGGGGGATCTCTCTTTCTGTGTCATGGAACAGACACGTCCAAGGATTTTTGTTAACCTGCTCCCCCGTTATCTGTTGTATTTCACCTAGGATTTCTCCCCAATATTTCTGGATTTTGGCACACTCCCACCAAAGATGGGCAAGAGTGCCCATTTCTCCACATCCTCTCCAGCAAGTTGGGGGGGTCTCCGCATCGTATTCATGTACCTTCCGAGGCGTCCTATGCCATCTTGCTATCGCTTTATAGGCCATTTCATATGTCCGGGAGTCTCTTGCTGTTAAGTGAACCATCTTTAGTATCTTACTTCTGTGTGCTTCTCCTTCTAAGCCTCCTATTTCTTTTTCCCACTTATCCAAGAAAGTGGGAGGTCCTTTACTAGCTTCCCCCCTAAGAACGCTATATAATTTTGAGATACTTCCTTTCACACATGTGGGGGTATTTAATAGTTTTTCAATATCTCTTAACTGATCCTTTCCTCTTAGTGGTTGTGGCAGTGAACGTGTAAAGTGCAGTATCTGTGCATACCTCCACTTATCTAGTGGTCTGTTCCCCCAAGCCTGTGTGATTTCAGTGTAAGTGTACAATCTATTTCCTTTCATCACGTCTTGTAGTTGTATTACGTCTTTTTTTGCCCATCTCGTAAAATATAAGTGTTCCTCCTTCCCAGGTAAAAAATAATCCGTGTTTAATAGTGATAATAGTGGTGAGTTGAAATCCCAGTGGCAACTCTTACCTACCCTATCCCAGATTTTAAAAGTGTTCTTGGTCAAAAAATTAACTCTATTTCCCAAATCCCTATATTGTGGTGGGATCCATATTAATTTTTCTATATCCACCCCACTCAGTGTTGCTTCAATGTTCACCCAACTTTTCTCCTGTTTACTGTGTAGCCAGTCAGTTATTCTAGAGATAACAACCGACTGATAGTACATTCTAATATCCGGTGCGCCTACCCCTCCCAATCTTTTATCCTTCGACAAAGTGTCATATGCTACCCTAGGGTGTTTACGTGCCCATATAAATCTTAGGATTAATGACTGCAGTTTAGCAAAAAATATAGGGGGGATTTCTATTGGGACCATTTGGAAGGTGTATAGTAACATGGGAAGCACAAACATTTTAATCGCATTTATCCTGCCGATCCAAGACAGGGCTTTATATCTCATCCTACCTAGTAGATCTTTAGTTTTATTAAGTAAGGGTACATAGTTATCGGCAAAGAGGTCCCCCGGTGAGGATGATATTTTTATACCTAGATAGACCAATTCCCTCTCACACCATACAAATGGGAGCCCAGCTTGAAGTGCCCTCTGTTCACGCTTAGGGATTGATATATTTAGGAGTTCTGACTTACTCATATTTACTTTAAGGTTTGCCAAGCTTCCGTAGTGCTCCAACTCCTTGAGCACCGTGGGGATTGTCGTTCTAGGTTGGGTAACAAAACAAAGCAAATCGTCAGCAAAAGCTGCTATTTTGTACTCCTTTGTTCCCACCTTAATTCCCTGAATATCTTTGTTCCTACGAAAAGTCGCTAAGAGTGGCTCCAAAGATAGGATGAACAAAATTGGGGAAAGAGGGCAACCCTGTCTTGTCCCGTTAAACAGTTCAAGGGGACAAGACAGGGTCCCATTCACTCTAATCCTCGCCTTGGGATGCCTGTATAGTGAGAGGATCCATTTCATCATCCTTTCCCCCAATCCTAGATGTTTCAGAGTTTCAGTCATAAAGCCCCAATCCACTCTATCGAATGCCTTTTCGGCATCGATAGATAGCAGGGCTGCAGGGGTATTACTCCTGATTGCTTCTTGCATAAGAAAAATTGTTTTCAGTGAGTTGTCTCTCCCCTCCCTACCCGGGACAGCTGATGCCAGAGTTAAGTATATGAACTTTCTTTGGGAACAGGAGTGTATGTTTGAGCCGTGTTATTTTGTGTTTTATGGTGGGATCAGCGACTGCATTTCATGTGTTAATGCCAACATTTTTTCGTGGTCTGGGTTTCGGCGGACATTTTGATTTGATTTGATCGTTTGTTGCAACTGCCATTTCGTGTCTGCTGTGTTTTGGTTTTGGGTGGAATTTCTCTGATTTTTGGCCAGGTTTCAGCATTTAGCCATCTTTTTGCAGGCGTTTCAGTTTTTGGCTTTAGTTGCATTTTTGTGTGGTATTTTGGTCTCAAAGCGTGTGGTCTGACTGCCCAGGGGATATGGGAGTTGAGGGGGATTCCCTCCCATTTGCAATATAGGGATTTATCACACCCTTTCCTGGACAAAAGGTTTTTTTTTTGGTTTTTTTAGACATGTTGAAGTTTCCTATATGATGTTATAAAGTCCAGAGGGGGTAGCCATAGCTATTTTTTTGTGTAATAGACATAATATGAAGTTCAGGGAAGCCAGGCTCCCCCACCTCCCCTCACCCTTCCTGCCCATTGATATGTAAATAAACCAGTTAGATGGTGTGACAGACCTAGCCGGGACAGGGGCTTTTGGAGGGGACTGAATGCTAGCCTCCTGCCTACCCACTATGGGCCCTGGCATTTGAGGAAGCTACAAGCATTTAGGAAGATATTCTGTTATGTAATGCAAAAGGACATTATTAAGGAGGCCATGATGGTCTCTGCATGCTTAGGACTCATATAGCAGATGTATGTGAAAGGAATGCCGATTAATGAGATCTGGAAAGCCCTGGGTCTCCTGTTATCTACTTCTAAGAGTATTTCAAACACTGTTGTTGTGCTAATTAACCTTGCTATTGTATGAAGGAGTTCTGTGTTGATAGAGTTGATTGTGTCTTCTGAGCTTAAAGCGGGGGTCCACCTAAACCGCCAAAAAAAAAAATATATATTAAAAGCCAGCAGCTACAAATACTGCAGCTGCTGACTTTTAATAAATGGCCACTTACCTGTCCCAGGGTCCAGCGATGTTGGCAGGCGACGTCGAGAACCCGTTCGGTTCTCGGCAGCTGCCGCCGCCATCCTAGGTGAGGGAATCAGGAAGTGAAGTGTTGTGGCTTCACTTCCCGATTCCCTACTGCGCATGCGCGAGTCGCGCTGCGCATCCTAACTGGTCCCCGCTATCTCCTGGGAGCTGTGTGTTTCCCAGGAGACAGCGTGGAGGGACAGGAAGAGGCATAGACTCCCATGGGAGTCTATGCCGGAAGTGGGTGCAAATACCTGTCTTAGACAAGTATCTGCACCCCCCTCCCCCCGAAAGGTGCCAAATGTGACACCGGAGGGGGGGAGGGTTCCAAAAAGTGGAAGTTCCATTTTTGTGTGGAACTCCGCTTTAAAGACAGCAAGTCTGTCCTACAGGTCATGTCTCTTAGTCACTTAGGCTGTCTAAAGGATTTCATAATTAGCTCATGTCAATTAGGTTTCTGGTAACAGTTTTTCATCCTGCTGTATATATGTGTGAAATCTCAAATAAAAGGGTATTCCTGATGTACTCCAAGACTGGTGAGATTTGATGTTTCATCCTACACTCAGCTACGACTAGTAAATGGGGAAGCTAAGGGGTCTTGGATTGTGTGGTACCAGACAGAGGAAGCATTTACGGCGGACATCTTGAGTATGGGTCCGTCACAATTGGCTGGCAGCGGTGGGATCGTGCTTCCTTGCTGTGAACACATCCAAACCATCACCTGAATCCAAGGTCTGGATAGCAGGAGAGGAGAGGTACAGATACGTCGTCATGGAAGAGGAATTCCAAAAGGAGGTTGCGAGAGATGCGGATACAGCACAGAGGACCAGTATTGGTGCAGGTCCTGCTGGGATGGTATGATTCTGTCCGCCTACAACTCTGGAAGAAAGCGCTAGCTCTCGAGCAGCACCACCAGGGAAAAAGTCTCCCCTCCATCCATGTGAGGTGCTGGTCGCAGTATGAAGTGCGAATGCTGTTATTGGGGGAACAACCGAAACAGGAGTGGACAGCTGAGTTAAGCAGACTGATCTGGGCAGAGATGCGGTTGGACGAGAGCTACAGAGCCCTCCAGTGGTATGTAGCCCAAGTGTGCCCGTGGACAGCGGATGACAGCCCCATGGAAGGCTTTGACTACGATGGCCTGGGATTGTTGTACTGGAGGCTGTCCAGGGACCCTGACTTTGGGAGTGATCGGGAGTGGCGTTTGGAAGAAATAATGGAGCACAGAGAGTGAAGACTGAATGTCTCGGAAGTGCACTGGGCACAGGAAGATTTGGAGTTTCTGGCCGTTCAGGAATGGGAGCTTGAGATTGCCTACAGACAGCTGCTAGACTCTGCTCAGCAGCAGGGTGGGGCTCCCTTTGCCTGGGACTATCAGGAAATACCAGTTGACAGCTCTGAAATCCTGACTGAAGAGTCGGCAATGTGGCAGAGTAACAGTGTGCTTTGCCCACCTGCCCCCGCAGCTATGGAGGCGGAGGTCTTATGGCGGATGCAGCAAGTGCTGACTGACCTTGACAAACCTGTTTCTGCAGAAGACGAGGTTGGATGGAGGAATGTGCCTGTCCAGCAGCATGCCAGAGAATCGGCAGTGGAAAATCTGGAGATTGCCGTCCCCAAACCTGAAGTGCTGACAACAGGGCAGAGCTCTGCTAACCTCTGCTAATCTCTGCCCAGCACCGATAGCATCTTCTGGGTTCCACAGACAGATGGTAAACCTCTATCCCCAGACACCAGTTGCAGAGACAGGGGATTTGATAGACTTTTCTGCTGAGGAAGAACAACCTGGTGAGCCCCCAGCAGAAGAGCTGGTATTAGGGCCAAACTTCACTGTGCTCTGCCCAGCACCAACAGCAGTATCTGTGGAGTTACAAGGAACTTCCCCAGCTAAAGCACTGGTCACCAGACAGAGGGTCCAAGGCTCAGGGTGAGAAGGTGGTTGTCACTTCCCAGCAGCAGATCAGGATACAGGGGGAGAAGGGAGAGGAGGTGTTTGTCGTCCCTCCCCAACATTTGGCCAGTGTGGAGGAAGCGGTCTTTCCTCCCCAACAAAGATCCATGCACCTAGGAGACAGTACCACAGACATGTCATCCCAGCAGCCAGATGAGTGAATGGAAAAGGAAGCAGCCGGCTCACCTCCCCAACTACACAGTTTGGGAGTGGAGGAAGCCAGCCTCCTGCCCCAACGGTTAGCCGGAGCAGAGGATGTGGAGTCCCCAGCAGAAGTGCTGGCAACAGGGCAGAGTGCTACCAACCTTTGCCCAGCACCGGCAACAACTGAGTTACAGGGAGCCAAGGCACTCGGCCCCTCTCTCCAGGGACAAGCTGAGGTAGTAAAGCTTCTACTCCCAGCTGAATCACCGCTGGCCTCTGCCTAGCACCTAGAGTGTCTCTACAGCTTCAGGAAGCTGGGGCGATCGGCCCCACTGTCCAGCAGCAGACGGCACCCCAGAATGATGACACCAACCCAGCTAAAGTCCAAGACCTCTGCCCTACACCTGTGGCAGTTCTGGAGGCCCAGGGTGAGGAGGTGGTGGTCACTCCCAAGCAGCAGATCAGGGCCCAAGGAGAGAATGCAATCAGCACCTCACAACTGCAGCTTGAGCTGATATCAATAGATGGGACTGCAGTCTCCACTCGCAGCAGCCCAGCAGAACTCCTGGCAACCAGGCAGAAAACTGCTGGCCTCTGCCCTCAACTAACAGAAGAGGGAGTTCCTGTGGTAGTGGATGGGACTTCAGTCTCCAATGACACAACCCCAGAAAATGGTGCTTTATTGACACAGGAGGATGTCAGTCATGCTTTGCAAGCACTGGGGGATTTTCACCTACTAAAAGTGGATGGGACTTCAGTCCCCACTTGTATACACCAGGAATTCTGGGCAGTCGGCCCAGATCCCCAACAGCATGCAGGAGTAAGCCCAGTCACCCTGTCTTCTCTCCAGCGACTGAAAGGACTCCAGGGAGAAGGGCCAGTCCAGGCCTCTCCCCAGTGGAGGGCATGTTCTCTGAGAGAGGTAGAGGTTGGCTGGGTAAGTAATGCTATGTTTGGGACAATTTGTTTGGGGTACTGTGTGGGTACAGGCATTAGGGGACTTGAACTAATGACTAACTTCAGAGTCAACCCGCCTGGAGTCTCCTCCTGTGTTAGTCTCCTGCCGAAGGGGGAGATGTGTGACAGACCTAGCCGGGACAGGGGCTTTTGGAGAGGACTGAATGCTAGCCTCCTGCCTACCCACTATGGGCCCTGGCATTTGAGGAAGCTACAAGCATTTAGGAAGATATTCTGTTATGTAATGCAAAAGGACATTATTAAGGAGGCCATGATGGTCTCTGCATGCTTGGGACTCATATAGCAGATGTATGTGAAAGGGATGCTGATTAATGAGATCTGGAAAGCCCTGGGTCTCCTGTTGTCTACTTCTAAGAGTATTTCACCCATTGTTGTTTGTGCTAATTAACCTTGCTATTGTTTAAAGGAGTTCTGTGTTGATAATGTTGATTGTGTCTTCTGAGCTTAAAGACAGCAAGTCTGTCCTAAAGGTCATGTCTCTTAGTCACTTAGGCTGTCTAAAGGATTAGATAATTAGCTCATGTTAATTAGGTTTCTGGTTACAGTTTGTCACCCTGCTGTATATATTTGTGTATAATCTCAAATAAAAGGGTATTCCTGATGTACTCCAAGACTGGTGTGGTTTGATGTTTTATCCTACACTGAGCTACGACTAGTGAATGGGGAAGCTAAGGGGTCCTGGATTGTGTGGTACCGGACAGAGGAAGCATTTACGGCGGACATCTTGAGTACGGGGTTCATCACAGATGGGTTTTTAGAGATCAGCAGAGAACAGGAAGTTCTTTACAGTATGTGATGTATCAGCAGGAAGTTGGTGGGAGGGGCTTGGGGTCTTTTGAAACAAGCATGTGGACAAAGGGACTTGTGTTTGGCAGGATGATGGAAATCACTTTGGTTTTAAAATTTAGTTCCACTTTTTTTTTGCGAAGTTTTATACTGTAATACAGTTTTGGGTAGAGAGTAAATGGGAGACATCCATGTTATTGTTGTAACATCTAGGTACAGATAGAAGCCATATTATTTTTTTGAATAGTGGAGGATTTCATGGTCCTTTGTAGTTTTGTCAACGAACACGTAGAGGGCTGTATAACATGAGACCGGCCGGGCCGTGTATAATAGTCGGAATTCCAGTGCGCGATTGTATTAGCATAAACGTGAGGAGTAGTACTCTAGCAGCCCCGGTCGGGCCGTATATAATAATCGGAAATCTGAGGGCTGGTTATAGTGATAAAGGCACAAACAATAACCGCTCCGAAAGTAAAGCGCAAAGTTCTCTGGAAGCAGAATCCGCCAAAAAAAGCGATTTGAATCGTATGGGCAATGGTCCGTCCATGCAGGGGTGGGAACCAGGCACCCCAGTCAGAAAGCTGCATAGTACATGAAATCTGGGTATGGGGCTAAGGCCATTGGACCCCTTAAAGATTGGCAGATATGGTCAGAGGGTACAGTAAGGTGTATTCCTTTGGAAGGTGGTTTTGATGTCTGGAGGTACGAGACTCCACAATAAAAATACCTTGGAAGTAACTCAGCCGTGGCTTTAGAAATCTGTAATGATGAGTGGGTTGGATGTGTAGTACACATTGTGTGGTTAAAATTCTCAGGCCTGTTTTTCAACTTTGTGTGGCTGGCCCATGCAAGGTTTGGAGCTGCTCTCATGTTTTTCCCATTGTTTTTTTTTCTTTTGTTAAAAGAATGAAGGCAGTATTCCGTCTTGTTTTGTTTTTATTTTTGTTTTGGAAACTATGAAATATCTCTCATACATTTGTATCTAAATGTTTGTCTCATGTTTTCGTCTTCTCATTGTTTGTATGTAGTAACATGAATATGTTAGAACCCACTGCGGCGGCCCTCCTACGTGTCGCGGGTGTTGTATTTTAGTAGGAACGTGAAAGTAAGGGTTACAGAGGGTTTAGTTATTGTTAGTTTTGAGGATTGTCAGTCACAATTTACCAATGTACACGAATGTTGTATTGTTTGCCATTCTTTGCAGGTTAAAGATGAAGTATAGAGTAATAACTCTTGTTTATAAGTGTCTTTTCAAGGTCCAGTGAGTTTCTAAAAGTGTATGTACATAGAAAGCAGGTGTATGTAGATAGCTGTACACATGTTTAACCCCTTCCCGCCGACCGTACGCAGATGTGCGTACTCGGCTTTCCGGGGTTATACCGGGATGATGCCTGCAGCTGCAGGCATCATCCCGGTACCGTTGTTTAGAGCGGGCGATCGGCTACCCGTATATAACAACCGATGCGGCTAAAAGCCGCTCAGCTGTTATACCGGAGGAGCGGGAGGGGACATCCCCCCCTCCCGCCGCCTCCCGCCGCTCTTACCGGGCCTCCCGTGCGATCGGGAAGCCCGGTGTCCAATCGGCTGTCTCCGGCGGCTGTGGGCAGGCTGGAACGAAGCCGTGGGCGGCTTCGTTCCAGCCTTCTCAATGTAAACGAGGAAGCGACGTCATGACGTCACTTCCCGTTTACTCGGCTGCCAATGGCGCCGAATTTAAAAAAATATACAGTATTCAGAATCGCCGTTTTCGGCGATCTGAATACTTTGAAGTGCAGAGGAGGGATCGGGGGTCTTTTAGACCCCCGATCCCTCCATAAAGAGTACCTGTCACCACCTATTACTGTCACAAGGGATGTTTACATTCCTTGTGACAGCAATAAAAGTAAAAAAAAAAACCATTTTTTTTAAAAACACAATTTATAAGTCTAAAAATAAATAAAATAAATAAAAAAAAAATTTTTTTTAAAGCGCCCCCGTCCCCGCGAGCTCGCGCAGCGAAAAAAACGCATACGGAAGTCGCGCCCGCATATGTAAACAGTGTTCAAATCACACATGTGAGGTATCGCCGCGATCGTCAGAGCGAGAGCAATAATTCTAACCCTAGACCTCCTCTGTAACTCTAACCTGGTAACCGTAAAAAAAATTTAAAGCGTCGCCTATGGAAATTCATAGCTACCGTAGTTTGTCGCCATTCCACGTGTGCGTGCAATTATAAAGCGTGACATGTTTGGTATCTATTTACTCGGCATAACATCATCTTTCACATTATACAAAAAAATTGGGGTAACTTTACTGTTTGGATTTTTTAAAATTCATGGAAGTGTCCCTTTTCCAAAAATTTGCGTTTAAAACACCGCTGCACAAATACCGTGTGATATAAAATATTGCAACAATCTCCATTTTATTCTCTAGATTCTCTGCTAAAAAATATATATATAATGTTTGGGGGTTCTAAGTAATTTTCTAGCAAAAAATATGGATTTTAACTTGTAAACACCAAATTTCAAAAATAGGCTTAGTCATGAAAGGGATAAATACACACACCTAAAAGAAGGTAAAAGTATAATAGGCTGTGTTTTTTTTCTGCACCATTCTAAACCATGCATCTCTTCATCCAGTTTGTAATGAGGACCTAGTAGGATGACATGTTCCACGACTGTCTTTCTTTGATGGAATTTGAACCAGCAACCAGCAGTCCGGTGAAGGATGAAGATGCTAAGAACCTTTTTGTCAATGGTTCCAGGTATAACAACCCCAGATGGTAAGCCACGCACAGGTTATGCAGTGACCACAGTCCATGTCTGGGTTATCGCTATATGAGGTTTGTTTGGAGGTCAACCAAAAACAGGGTTGTACTCTCCTCAGCAGCTGTCGCCTACATTCTCAGCAGATGGGGTAGGTGCAGTCACTGTAACGTGAACTTCAAAAGGTCCACCACAGGGTTCATGAGTCCCTCCTGGACCCTGACACAATAACCAGTTTACATTCTTTCCAACCAGGTGACTGGGTCATTGTAAAGAAGCTTGAGGGACGAGACAACTGGGTCCACGCCAGCCACTGCAAGAAGCTGCTCAACTACACCAAAGGATGAGGAGTATCTTTGTTTATTTATATATATATTTTTTTTTTCAATAAATGTTTATTAAAATTTTTCAGATATACATAAAGTCACAGTTATCGGGTATACATTGAAACAGAAGCTGTTAATACAATCAATAAGTCATACAATCAATAAGTCATACAATCAATAAGTCATACAATTGATAAATAAAGCAGAAATGTAAGAACGAGTTCAAAATACGGCCAACTGAGCCTCTTACTAGGTCACTTCTGTATTAGTGATGGAGGTGAAGTTCTGACCCAGTAAAGTATTCCTATGGTAAAGCGGGAATACCCTAATTAACAAGTGTATAAACTAAGGATCATTAAGCATCTCCGTGTGAGGGAGAAGGGGTTGGTGTGGGGGTAGGGGTCCAATCGGGGTAATGTTATGTACCGATCAAAGCCACCCTTAAACCCATTCACCCCTAAAGGGTTCTAACTGTGAATGGGTGGGGGCCATGTGTAGTAATGTGTGTGGTTTTAAACCTATTCGGTACCCATATGATTGAGAGGCAGCTCCGTAATAATAATATGTTGTTTAGGAGTGGGGGAGGGGGAGTAAGGAGACCAGAAACCATTAGGGTGTGTGCTCCTGCCGGAACAGTGCAGGAGTTGTGCTGGTATCAGGTTGAGAGGGTGTGGAGATCGCCTAAGTATGATCGGTAAGGATTAATTGGGTAACAGGAAGGGTATGGACGGAGGGAGGGCACGATCAGCCAGACACTATGACCTTTCTGTGACAGATCAGTATCGATCATGGCGGAGAGGTTGGGTCACCGGGCGGAATGATCTGCATCGAGGAAACTCTAAAGTGTAACCAGCAAGCCCATGTTGTATTACATTTTGTGGGATTGTCTTTTGCTTGGTAAATGAGTTTTTCCATCTCGGCCGTTCTATCGACTCTTTTGAACCATTCAGCCACTGTGGGTGGTGTGGAACTCCTCCAGTGAACCGGGACACAGAGGTTGGCTGCATTGATAAGGTGTAGGGTAAGGGATTTTTTGTAGGAGGAGAGGGGCATGGAGGTGTGATGGAGCATGTATTGGGCCGGAGTGAAGTCTGGGGTGTAAGAGGTCATTTGGGTGATAAGGCGGTGAATTTCCGTCCAGTACGGTATGATAAGAGGACATTCCCACCAGATATGAATGAGGGTGCCAAGCGCCGCATTGCAACGCCAGCATGTCGGGGGGACCGAGGGGTGCAATTTGTGGATCTTATCAGGTGTCCTGTACCAGTTGGTGAATATTTTGTATCTGTTTTCCTGGGTGGATACATTAATGGAGCCCTTATGAATATGGTTGTGTATACGTTCCCATTCAGTGGAGGTTAAGTCTATAGACAGTTCTGATTCCCAACGACGGACAAGCTTATCATCTTTAATTTTGCAATTTGAAAATAAGAATGTGTAAACAGTAGAGATCACATGACGTTGGGGTTCTGAACTATCACATTTCAAAGGGTGTACGATCTCGGTACCACAGTGAGATGGATTTGGCGTTAGTAAAAAAGTGTCTTAATTGTAGGTACTTGTAAAAGGGGATGTTGTATTCCGTGAGTTTGGCTGCCATGGCTTGGTGGGGGAGGAGTTCACCATTTTGGAAGAAGTGGTGTGCCCTGATGGGGGCTGTGCATGATTCCCTGTGCAGATCTCTTAAGGCAAGGCCTGGCAGGAAGTCAGGATTACGGACCAAAGGGGTCATAGGGCCTGGATGCGGTGTGTAATCCAGTGCTTTGCCGGCTAATTTAAGGTGGGACAATGTGGCTCCAATAAAGGGATGTGTCACCAAATCTCTAGGAATGGAGTTGTGATTGATCCAGGGTAGATGTGACAGCGGGGTTTTAGTGAAAGAGTCTTCAAGTGTAATCCAGGCTTTATTGGAACGATGCAGATGCCAATCTACAATCCTAGTTAAATGACATGCCCAGTGGTATTTTTGAATGTCGGGGAGGCCAAGGCCCCCTAATAGCTTGGGGAGTACTAGCCTATCCCAGCTTAGTCGGGGGGTCTTGGACGCCCAGATAAAAGTCCTGCACATACGCTTGTATGATGTAAAAAAGGAGGTGGGTAGCTTTATGGGGATTGCCTGAAAAAGGTAAAGAAGTCTGGGCAGTACATTCATTTTTAATATGGCTGTCCTACCCAACCAGGAGAAGGACCCGAAATGCCATTTATTTAAATCAGCTTGTATGTTTTGGAGTGCGGGTTGGAAGTTTCTCATGTAGAGATCCTGTAGTTTAGTAGGTATTTTGATGCCCAGGTATGTAATGTCCTGTGATTCCCATGTAAAGGGGAAGTTCTGTTTGCATTGGGTGACCAGTGAGGCTGATAGGGAGATGTTCAGTGCTTTCCATTTTGTAAAGTTAATTTGAAGGTTTGACAAGGTTTTGAATAATGAGAAATCTTTAAGAAGATTGGGGATAGTGACTATAGGGTCCGTGAGGAAGAGTAAAACGTCATCCGCATAGGCTGCTAATTTATAGTGGTTATCACCAATGTTAATGCCTTTGACGTCCGGGTTGTCTCTTAATCTGCGAAGCATTGGTTCCATAGTAAGGCTGAATATGAGCGGGAATAGGGGGCATCCCTGACGGGTTCCGTTTGAGACAGAGAAGGCGTTCGACAGGCGGCCATTGATCCTAAGTTTAGCTGTAGGTGCAGAGTATAGCGCCAGGATCATTTGGAGTAGATGCGATGGGAAACCCATTACTCTTAAAGTCGCTTCCATATAGTCCCAGGCCACCCTGTCGAACGCCTTCTCTGCGTCCAAAGACAGGAAAAAACCTTTTGTGGATGTTTTGGAATGTGGGTACCGGTAAGGTGCCTGGGGGCTGATGGGGACCTTCTCCTACGGTACCTGGTATCCTGCGCCTCCATGGGTTCTTCCTGAGGTGATTCTTTGCTTGTCACTGAGTGACGAAACTCTGCATACCAGTTAGGGACATCTACCAGGGGTATGCCCAGGGTTCCACAGAAGTGAGGGAGATCCTCTGGTACTCTCAGGAGAGCCGTGCGGCCCTGGGTGGAGGCAGAAAGGCAAAACGGGAATTTCCATTTATATTGAATACCTTTCGTGCGAAGGGCGTCCAGCAGAGGCCTCAGATCACGGCGGTGCTGTAAGGTGATTCCTGAGAGGTCCTGATAGATTTGAATTGCTCTCCCATCATGGAGAATTTGAGGTCTGCTTCTTGCTTGTCTGATAATTTCTTCCTTCAGTTTGAAGTCTATTATACAGCAAATGATGTCCCTCGGGGATCCGTCTCCCTTCCCTTGGGACGTAAGGCCCGGTGGATCCTTTCCATATCAATGGGTGTATGAGGTGGTCTATTAAGCAGACCATTGAAGATTCCAGTCACAGTGGGGGCTATTTGTTCTCCCTCGATGGCCTCTGGTAGTCCTCTGACTCTGAGATTATGGCGCCGACCTCTGTTGTCGAGGTTTTCCAGATGGCGTTGCATATCTCTCATTTGTAATGTGTGGGAGTCAATGCGATTCGCAGCTTTGCGGATAGTCACATCATGGCGTTCAGTCACTCTTTCAACTGTGAGAACTCTGTCACTGAGCGCACGGATATCGAGCCTGAGCTCTGAAATGGCGGCAGATAAGGTGTCTTTGATATCCTCTGCGATGGTGCGCAGGTCCTGCATGTTTAAGTGCGGCTGTGGTGAGAGTTCAATGACATTTCTATCCCTGTGAGGGTTTGGAGATCCTGTGTGTGGTGGTTCTGTCAGGGCTGCCTCAGAAGCCTGAGAGTGTGAGTGTCTGTGGCGGGAAGGCCCCGTGTTCCCTCTGCTGGTATGAAGCATTTCAGGAATATTATAACCCTCGTCCCCTAATTGTTCGCGGGGGGAGCGGGAGCGGGAAGCAGAAGAGTTCCGTGATGCAGTCCCCATGATTTGGAGGGATTTAGGGGCAATTTTACCTCAGATTCCAGTCAGCTTTTCCCTGTGGTGGCAGGAGCTCAGGGATTAGGCTTCCATCTTCCTGCTAGGTCAGGCCACGCCCCGTACTGATCGTTTATTTATATTTTTAGCTAAGTATGTTCTCCAACTAGCTAAGAAAGCAAACAGGACCAATTGCTGGGTCTACTCTGAATCTCCACCAAGCTTTAGTACTCCAGCGATGACAGCGGTACATTCTATATATGATGTTCATATTTGTATGAGGAGTTTTGACAAACTAGTAACAAATCTAAACAGACACTTGTCAAAAGAAATGAACAATACATTTCTAGAGGGTAAAATTAGTTATAGTTTTAACAATAGCTCTGGTTCTTGCCAGTTTGGGTATTGGGACAACTAGGTGGCCCACAAGTGTGCTTCAACTTTAGTTTGGTACGTTTGCGGTTCTACAGCTTATAAGATAACTCCCCCTAATGCAAGAGGTTCATGCGTCCGGGTGAAACTCGTTCCAATATCTTGGATCACGGCATGGTTTCCTGCTTGTACAGGGTGGGGGCTTAAGCTTATGAAACGATTGAACATTTTCTCATCCATTGTGGATGGGATGTTCAATGAAACTGTTGAAGCTGAAAGGAAGATCCCACAGAAACAACGGCAGATCAAGACCCTTCTATTAAAAGATGGCCCATGATTATCTGTTGGCATCCAAGGGGGGTTTCTGTGAATTCATAGGTAAAGATTGTGTTGTACCTGGATCGGGGATACTAGTGACAAAGTTCAGGCCCATATGGATAAGGAAGGATCCCTGCAAGGCAAAGCCAGAGCTATAGCTAGTGAAGGTTGGAATCTTTGGGGATTTTTTTATTTTTTAGCAGATCATGGCCATGGTTGAACGAAGTAGGGGTATACAGTATATATATATATATATACACACACACATGTTGTTTTTGTTTCTATTCCTTCTATATGCCGTGATGAGGGGCTACTGTTGCCTGATTGGACGAGTGAGCAGAGCCCAAGTAGATGACCACATCTTCCTCGCTGAGATGAGATGCCCCGAAGTCCAACCCACGTACAAGACAGACACCGACCGGCCTTCATGTCCTCCTCTAAGTCATCCCTCCTGAAGAACAGAGTCTAAAAGTCAAGCCTTCCTTTTTATGGACTCATATGGAATGTAAGGACGAATTCATTTCCAGGTGTAAGAAGAAGATCAAGATTCATTGAGGGACACATGGGAGCATATGGCAAAGAGGAGGGACTGTTGTGGAAAATTAATTAAGATGTATTTAATATGTATAGTCACAGTGTCTCCCAGTGTTAGTTCTCCTGCAGCCCGCTCTAAAGAGCGGACTGGGGCAGACTGATGCCAGTTGAGACCCGTTTTGGTAGTGAAAAGCTTCCTGTAAGATGTAGAGAAGTATTTGCAGTGTGTGGATATGTCCACCAGTGAAGGGCCCCTGTGCAATGCAAAGACGATAGTCTGGGGGGGGGGATGTGTTCACTCTGCAAAGACATTATCGGTTATGGGGGATGTATGCTTGAGTGTCTGTGTGTCTGATCAGCACATGGGTGTGAGAGCTGGGCTCAGCCCTTCCTTCTCAAAGCTGGCCACTCAGCTGTCGGCTAATTGCCAGCTCCTATCTCTCCACAGTGACTCACCTGTTGATATCCTGCTCGTCAGTCCTGCCTACTTAAGCCGCCCAGTCCAGATGATCTCTGCCTTCGCCTTGGTCACATCTCTAGAGACGCTCTCCTGTGTTCTTGTTAAAGACTTGCTTGGCTGACATTCCTTCTGGCTCCAGATCCTGCTTGCTGTTCTACTACGCTGATCTCTGGCTCCCTGAGGTTTTGGCTTGTCTGACTATCCATTCTGGTTCCTGAACTCTGGCTATGTTTTGACTACGTTTATGCTGTTAACTTTTTTATTATTATTAAACAAGTGTGATTTAACTGTACTTCTGTCTCAGTCTGATTCATGGTTTCTGATAATGGGGGGGCTATGGCGTGTCTCTGCAGATAATCTCCCATCCTCAGGAATGGTAGGATAATACGGGTATGCGTTGTTCTCTGAACAATGTAGAATAAGGAGTCATGCCAATGGAAAAACTGGAGTCTTTGAGTGTGTTTTGTCAGGGACAGTGTTCATGATTTCAAGGACAGCCATGTGATTTTCTTTGACTAGTTAAATAGCATTGCTTACAAGGACGGGGGGCGGGAAATCATACACGCTGCCCTTGCACAGACACGCCCATACACTCCCCTAGTCATTGTTCATTAGTTGAGATTTGTATAACTCCTCCTGTTTGCCTGAGCTTAATTGGCTGATTGTGAAACCAGCCAGCTTTATTGTTAAGAACTTTAAATAAACAGAACACAGGCTCTCCAGAAACAATTTGAGCTGTGGAGCTAAGGATGTGAGGATGGTGGTCATGGCTGTGTTACTTGGAAAGATATGGTTGTAGACAGATGCATTATACCAAAAGGCTGAAAGGGCGCTTTATTAGTGCAGGAGACATGGATTATGGGTAGCGTATAGTTGAATTTCCACGACATCTCTTCCACTTCTGGATGACAGACAACTGTCCTCACAACTAAACATAGGACCAGATAATGACCTGGAAGGCTCCGGAGCCATTTATCTTCTGCCCTGAAGGATCACAGTATAGAAAAACAGGACTTGAAGTACTTGCTGTATAATCCTTTTCTTTGAGTACATTTAAGGGACATGGGACTTTTTCCCCTAAAGACACAAGAATTCTTAGAATACTTCTACTATACAATTATACTGCCCCTACAGGGGAAATGGACACTGGTCAAAAAAAAAAAAAAAAAGTTGGTCAGCAGGATAAACCCCCCTCACTTTCATGAAATAAACAGAGGGAGGGACCTGTGCACCTAAATGGACTCTAAAAAAAAAGTATTTTATAGTACTGTGACAGACCTAGCCGGGACAAAGACTGTTGGAGAGGACTGAATGCAAGCCTGTTGCCTTTTGATTATGGGCCCTGGATTTTCAAGGGAACAATACTCTTTGTGAGGTGAATGAATCCAGTCTGAACTGTACTAAATCGGACTCAATCGTATATATATGTATATATTGTTTGTTGTTTGATTCTGTTGGGGACTCCTTGCTGTGGATTTGTGTCCCTGAAGAGGGAGGGGGGATTCCTCCAGCAGCCCTCTGCTGATAAGACTGATTCATTCTGTTGGGACACATCCTGTGAGGAGATGCTGGTGTCATCAACTCCAACTACCTGTGTTTATGTTAATTGAATGAGCTGTTCACATTAGCCACCAGCACTGGCTAGGAGACGAATGGTCTAGGCTGAGGAGGGGGAGATTGTTGTTTGTATTGTTAATTGTAATTAGCTCCAGCTATTGTGTTTATACTACTGTGTGAAGCTCGGTGCCCACAGTCTGTCATCTGGTCTGGGTAAATTTTTTAGTAAATTAGCTCATGTTAATTAGGTTAGCTTTGAGTCAGCCTCCTGTATAAATGTGTGTGAGATCTCAAATAAAGAGTTAGTCCTGATGTACTCCAAGACTGGTGTTGTCTAGTTCTTGGGAGTTCCTATAGCCAGATCCATTGGACTTGTGTTCCAGAACTTAGGAAGCGGTATACTGACGGAAGCACTCATGCGGAGTGTGGGATGTTCCGTGACAAGTACGTACAGAGAAAAAAAACAAACTATCTTCTTTATTGTCCATTGAGGGACACAGGAATTGTTAGACTGCTGGGATGTCCAACCGAGGGGTGAGCAACATAGCAACAAGGGCTAACAGGCCCAGGAAGACAACAGAAAGCTGAGGACTTCTTGCAGCTCAAAGAGCCTTCTGAAGGATGGAGTGCCCAAAGCTGGTATCAGACAAGCCCTGAATATACCTGGTAGAACTTAGAAAAAAGAAAAAAACAGGTAGTAGCCTTGCAAACTGGGAAAAAGTTGCTTGATGCCGAAAAGTCTGAAGCACTCACAAATCTATAGGCGCATCTCAAAAAATTTGAATATCATCAAAAAGTTAAGTTATTTCAGTAATTCAATTCAAAAAGTGAAATATATTTTCTATAGATACATTACACGCAGAGTGATATATTTCAAGCATTTCTTTCTTTTCATTTTGATGATTATGGTTTACAGCTAGTGAAAACCGAAAACCGGCACTGCTTATGGAAGCCCAGGTTGCTTTGATAGCGGCCTTCAGCTTATCTGCATTGTTGGGTCTGGTGTCTCTCATCTTCCTCTTGACCATACCTCACAGATTCTCTATGGGGTTTAGGTCAGGCAAATTTGATGGCCAATCAAGCACAGTGATACCATGATCATTAATCCAGGTTTTGGTAGTTTTGGCAGTGTGGTCAGGTGCCAAGTAATGCTGGAAAATTAAATCAGCATCTCCATAAAGCTGGTCAGTGGAGGGAAGCATGAAGTACTCTAGAATTTCTTGGTAGAGGGTTGCACTGACTTTGGACTTGATAAAACACAGTGGACCAACACCAGCAGATGACATGGCTCCCCAAATCATCACTATGGAAACTTCACACTGGACCTCATGCAACTTGGATTCTGTGCCTCTCTACTCTTCCTCCAGACTCTGAGACTGTGATATCCAAATGAAATGCATAATTTACTTCCATATGAAAAGAGCACTTTGGACCACTAAGCAACAGACCAGTCCTTTTTCTCCTTAGAATGGCAAGACGCATCTGACTTTGTCTCTGCTTCAGGAGTGGCTTGACAAGGAATGCAACAGTTGTAGCCCATGTCCTGGATACGTCTGTGTGTGGTGGCTCTTGAAGCACTGACACCAGCTATAGTCCATCTCCCCCAAATTCTTGAATGGCCTTTGCCTCACAATAATCTCAAGGCTGCGGTTATCTCTGTTGCTTGTGCACCTTTTTCTACCACACTTTTTTCCTTCCACTCAACTATCCATTAATATGCTTGGATACAGCACTCTGTGAACTGCCAGCTTCTTTAGCAATGACCTTTTGTGACTTACCCTCCTTGTGCAGGGGGTGTCAATGGCTGTCATCTGTAGAACTGTCAAGTCGGCAGTCTTCCCCATGATTGTGTAACCTACTGAACCAGACTGAGGGACCATTTAAAGGCTCAGGAAACCTCTACAGTTGTTTTGAGTTAATTAGCTGATTAGAGTGTGACACCATGTGTCTACAATATTCAACTTTTTCACAATATTCTAATTTTCTGAGATACTGAATTTTGGGTTGTCACTAACTGTAAGCCATAATCATCAAAATTAAAAGAAAGAAATGCTTGAAATGTATCAAACTTTTGGAGATGCACCTGTAGTAGAGTGTGCCATGACAGGAATAGGTGGAACCTGACCCTTGAGACAGAAAGTTTGGCTAATGGTCTGCCTGAGTCACCTGAAGATGGTGGACAAAAAACCCAGGGTACTCATAGTGGATGCAAGGAATACCAAGGAAATACATCTTCCTGAAGAAGCAGTGGTTGAGAGACTTACACAGCCCAAACCACATCCAGACAATTGGGAGAAATGTATTTTTGGTGAAGTAGTGCTGGACAGGGGGACAGAAGAGCAAAGTTCAGGTTGAGGTGAAAGACAGATGCTGCTTTAGAGAAAAAGTTCTGGACATAAACGCCAGAAAAGGTTGCTTCCAGTAGAAGACCAAAATTTCAGAGGTTTGTTTTGTAGAGGAAAGCATTACATAAAAATAAATCAATAAATAAAAAAACCTTGTGGGTGAGAATAGAATGAGGAATGTCTCTAATGGGATAGCTCAGTAACATTTGAAGCACAGAGAGAACCATATCCTATAGAGTCACAAGTGAATGAACAGGGGGAGCTACAAAAAATACTCCCTGTATAAAAAGGTCCAAATCAAGGAGTAAAAGACCAATGGTTTCTAAAACTAAAGAAACTGGGCAGAAACCTGGCCTTTGAAAAGGTTGAGGACCAATGCTGGTTTAGACTGCAGGAGAGAAAAGGATTCATCCCATGGAGAAACTTCTAGGGTGAAAGCCCCAAGATTCCACCAAGTATGCCTCCCATTCCATGATCAAAGACAGACTTAATGGGAAATAACCTTCATAGCTTTAAACAACACAGGAAAAACAAATTCAGAAATGCCCCTGTCCCTCATACTGTGGACTACAACTGCCAAGCCATTAAAGTCAGGGACTGAAGCAGGAAGGCATATGGTCCTTGGGACGGAAGATCCTGATGATCTAAAGAGCCCATAGAGCATAAGCCAGAAGTGTGACCAGGTCGTTGTACCACATTTTCTCTATATTCACCACCCTGCACATGAAGATGAACATTTGCAGAATAATTAGCATCTGTTGCACAAGCTCCCTGACACACTCCAAGAATTTCACAGAAAAACACCTTAACCAGCATGCCCACCAGGGTTACCAGCCATCAGTAAATTCACAGACAGTTTGTAAAATCTACATCTGTCCATGAATGTCCTTGAAGGATATAAAGTGTGCATGCGGGCATACCTGTTCATGTAGGAATTAATTCATTTCGGCCAGCTTGGTCCAAAAAAAAACGAGTTAAGTGGACAGTAAAGCTAGAGATTAGCTTTAATGTGTCAGCTCATTACCATCTGTTGTTTGTTGCCCATTGGTTGTTTGTTGCCCTGACTATATCTCATGCAATGCACTTACTGAGGGCCTTGCAGGGCAAACAACGAGTTTTCTGGCAGTGTTTCTAGTCTTCAATGGATCATTATTTGTGATCTGTAGTAACAGAAATCTCCAAGTGATGTTTTTATACATCATATGGATTTGTGGCTAATAGAGGGTGCCAAGCTGAGGGTCGTATGACCAGTGTAAATGTATATGTTGCTCTCTCAGCTATATATACCAGTTCAGCCCTATGTTGGATGAGGTTATTGAGGACTCATTTTGTGGGGGATTAATAGATTACACTTTTCCAGAATTTAGACAATCTTTGATTCATTGTAAAGATATTTGGGTCCCTATATTGAGTCCATACACATTGATATTCTGGAAGAACAATTTATATTTCTTACTATGCAGAGTACAGGGCCCAGCTACATTTCACAGGAAGAAGTTTTATTGATATAGTCCTGGGTGTAATCCTTGACTCTGACCTCTCCTTCAGCCCCCATATCCAATCACTGGCTAAATCCTGCCGCCTTAACCTCCGCAACATCTCCAGAATTCCACCCTTCCTGACTAATGACACCACAAAGCAACTTATTCACTCCTTGATTATTTCCCGCCTCGACTATTGCAACTCTCTCCTTAATGGCCTACCCTTACACAGGCTCCTCCCCCCTTCAGTCTATTATAAATGCTGCTGCTAGACTAATACACCTCACTAATCGATCCGTGACTGCTGCTCCTCTCTGCCAATCCCTTCACTGGCTTCCCCTACCCCACATTGTAAAATTCAAAATGCTAACCATAACATACAAGGCCATTCACAACATCGCCCCCATCTACATCACCAACCTCATCTGCAGATATCACCTAAATTGTCCCCTCCGCTCCTCCCAGGACCTCCTGCTCTCTAGCTCCCTTGTTACCTCCTCCCATACTCGCCTTCAGGACTTCTCCAGAGCCTCTCCCATCCTCTGGAATTCCCTGCCCCAGTATGTCCGATCAGCCCCTACCCTGTCCACCTTTAGGAGATCCTTGAAAACTCATTTATTCAGGGAAGCCTATCCCACCCCCACATAACTGTCCCTGAGCCACCCCCATCAAATCATTCTTTGCAGCTATTACCTTTTGTACCACCACCCCCTCCCTTTAGAATGTAAGCTCTACGAGCCGGGCCCTCCTGTACCTTTTGTATTGAACTGTACTGTAATTCTGTTGTCCCCCTTATACATTGTAAAGCGCTGAGTAAACTGTTGGCGCTTTATAAATCTCGTATAATAATATTTTTATTAGGATGACAATGTGATGAATTATGTGGAGGAGCCCTTCAGTTCAGGGATATAGAATTATAGAAATGTTATTAGATCAACTTAGAATTTGAGGAAAGGGCAGAGTTTCAGGTTCAAGTTCGCTCTTCCCAAAAGCATCAACCTTCACATAGAGCTGGTTATGTACTTACCTCTGGATAGATTTCCTGAGGACTCCTACCATCCGCATATTCCATCGGCCACAAGAGCTGAAGGAGGGCGGAATTTGGAATGGTTCCAATGGATAAAAATGAAGCCTGAGGAGCAGAAAAAAATCAATTGGTAATGGAACTTAATGAGAGTTCATCATCTAATGATCCCATGTTATACACAGTGCTGAGTTCATTATCTAATGATCCCATGTTATACACCGTGCTGAGTTCATTATCTAATGATCCCATGTTATACACAGTGCTGAGTTCATTATCTAATGATCCTATATTATACACAGTGCTGAGTTCATTATCTAATGATCCCATGTTATACACAGTGCTGAGTTCATTATCTAATGATCCTATATTATACACCGTGCTGAGTTCATTATCTAATGATCCTATATTATACACAGTGCTGAGTTCATTATCTAATGATCCTATATTATACACCGTGCTGAGTTCATTATCTAATGATCCCATGTTATACACAGTGCTGAGTTCATTATCTAATGATCCCATGTTATACACAGTGCTGAGTTCATTATCTAATGATCCCATGTTATACACCGTGCTGAGTTCATTATCTAATGATCCCATGTTATACACAGTGCTGAGTTCATTATCTAATGATCCCATGTTATACACAGTGCTGAGTTCATTATCTAATGATCCCATGTTATACACAGTGCTGAGTTCATTATCTAATGATCCCATGTTATACACAGTGCTGAGTTCATTATCTAATGATCCTATATTATACACAGTGCTGAGTTCATTATCTAATGATCCTATATTATACACAGTACTGAGTTCATTATCTAATGATCCTATATTATACACAGTGCTGAGTTCATTATCTAATGATCCTATATTATACACAGTACTGAGTTCATTATCTAATGATCCTATATTATACACAGTGCTGAGTTCATTATCTAATGATCCCATGTTATACACAGTGCTGAGTTCATTATCTAATGATCCCATGTTATACACAGTGCTGAGTTCATTATCTAATGATCCCATGTTATACACAGTGCTGAGTTCATTATCTAATGATCCTATATTATACACAGTGCTGAGTTCATTATCTAATGATCCTATATTATACACAGTACTGAGTTCATTATCTAATGATCCTATATTATACACAGTACTGAGTTCATTATCTAATGATCCTATATTATACACAGTGCTGAGTTCATTATCTAATGATCCCATGTTATACACAGTGCTGAGTTCATTATCTAATGATCCTATATTATACACAGTGCTGAGTCCTAATACAACCCAGGCCTGGTATAGATATATTTACTTATAACATTAAAGATGATCTTCACCCACCTGCTCAGTTTTATTTTTAATCCCATCTTATTAGTATACTCAGCATCCCAGCGAATCCCAGCTCCAACACCATCTACACCAGGTATGGGGACCTCTGCCCCTAAGATTACCTTCAGCCCCAATACCCCCAAGCCTGGTACCTGTGATCATCAGACAAGTCATACACGGGACACTGACACACACATACCTGTGATCATCAGACAAGTCATACACGGGACACTGACACACACATACCTGTGATCATCAGACAAGTCATACACAGGACACTGACACACACACATACCTGTGATCATCAGACAAGTCATACACGGGACACTGACACACACATACCTGTGATCATCAGACAAGTCATACACAGGACACTGACACACACATACCTGTGATCATCAGACAAGTCATACACGGGACACTGACACACACATACCTGTGATCATCAGACATGTCATACACAGGACACTGACACACACATACCTGTGATCATCAGACAAGTCATACACAGGACACTGACACACACATACCTGTGATCATCAGACAAGTCATACACAGGACACTGACACACACACATACCTGTGATCATCAGACAAGTCATACACGGGACACTGACACACACATACCTGTGATCATCAGACAAGTCATACACAGGACACTGACACACACATACCTGTGATCATCAGACAAGTCATACACAGGACACTGACACACACATACCTGTGATCATCAGACAAGTCATACACGGGACACTGACACACACATACCTGTGATCATCAGACAAGTCATACACAGGACACTGACACACACATACCTGTGATCATCAGACAAGTCATACACAGGACACTGACACACACACATACCTGTGATCATCAGACAAGTCATACACAGGACACTGACACACACATACCTGTGATCATCAGACAAGTCATACACAGGACACTGACACACACATACCTGTGATCATCAGACAAGTCATACACAGGACACTGACACACACATACCTGTGATCATCAGACATGTCATACACAGGACACTGACACACACACATACCTGTGATCATCAGACAAGTCATACACAGGACACTGACACACACATACCTGTGATCATCAGACATGTCATACACAGGACACTGACACACACACATACCTGTGATCATCAGACAAGTCATACACAGGACACTGACACACACATACCTGTGATCATCAGACAAGTCATACACAGGACACTGACACACACACATACCTGTGATCATCAGACAAGTCATACACAGGACACTGACACACACATACCTGTGATCATCAGACAAGTCATACACAGGACACTGACACACACATACCTGTGATCATCAGACAAGTCATACACAGGACACTGACACACACATACCTGTGATCATCAGACAAGTCATACACGGGACACTGACACACACACATACCTGTGATCATCAGACAAGTCATACACAGGACACTGACACACACACATACCTGTGATCATCAGACAAGTCATACACAGGACACTGACACACACATACCTGTGATCATCAGACAAGTCATACACAGGACACTGACACACACATACCTGTGATCATCAGACAAGTCATACACGGGACACTGACACACACATACCTGTGATCATCAGACATGTCATACACAGGACACTGACACACACATACCTGTGATCATCAGACAAGTCATACACAGGACACTGACACACACATACCTGTGATCATCAGACAAGTCATACACAGGACACTGACACACACACATACCTGTGATCATCAGACAAGTCATACACGGGACACTGACACACACATACCTGTGATCATCAGACAAGTCATACACAGGACACTGACACACACATACCTGTGATCATCAGACAAGTCATACACAGGACACTGACACACACATACCTGTGATCATCAGACAAGTCATACACGGGACACTGACACACACATACCTGTGATCATCAGACAAGTCATACACAGGACACTGACACACACATACCTGTGATCATCAGACAAGTCATACACAGGACACTGACACACACACATACCTGTGATCATCAGACAAGTCATACACAGGACACTGACACACACATACCTGTGATCATCAGACAAGTCATACACAGGACACTGACACACACATACCTGTGATCATCAGACAAGTCATACACGGGACACTGACACACACACATACCTGTGATCATCAGACAAGTCATACACAGGACACTGACACACACATACCTGTGATCATCAGACATGTCATACACAGGACACTGACACACACACATACCTGTGATCATCAGACAAGTCATACACAGGACACTGACACACACATACCTGTGATCATCAGACATGTCATACACAGGACACTGACACACACACATACCTGTGATCATCAGACAAGTCATACACAGGACACTGACACACACATACCTGTGATCATCAGACAAGTCATACACAGGACACTGACACACACACATACCTGTGATCATCAGACAAGTCATACACAGGACACTGACACACACATACCTGTGATCATCAGACAAGTCATACACAGGACACTGACACACACATACCTGTGATCATCAGACAAGTCATACACAGGACACTGACACACACATACCTGTGATCATCAGACAAGTCATACACGGGACACTGACACACACACATACCTGTGATCATCAGACAAGTCATACACAGGACACTGACACACACACATACCTGTGATCATCAGACAAGTCATACACAGGACACTGACACACACATACCTGTGATCATCAGACATGTCATACACAGGACACTGACACACACATACCTGTGATCATCAGACAAGTCATACACGGGACACTGACACACACATACCTGTGATCATCAGACAAGTCATACACAGGACACTGACACACACATACCTGTGATCATCAGACAAGTCATACACGGGACACTGACACACACACATACCTGTGATCATCAGACAAGTCATACACGGGACACTGACACACACATACCTGTGATCATCAGACAAGTCATACACAGGACACTGACACACACATACCTGTGATCATCAGACAAGTCATACACAGGACACTGACACACACATACCTGT
This sequence comes from Lithobates septentrionalis, assembly GCA_037952835.1. NCBI lineage: Eukaryota > Metazoa > Chordata > Amphibia > Anura > Ranidae > Lithobates > Lithobates septentrionalis. The sequence goes on along the minus strand of JBBDGP010005224.1, from coordinate 8,145 downwards.
GATCATCAGACAAGTCATACACGGGACACTGACACACACACATACCTGTGATCATCAGACAAGTCATACACGGGACACTGACACACACATACCTGTGATCATCAGACAAGTCATACACAGGACACTGACACACACACATACCTGTGATCATCAGACAAGTCATACACGGGACACTGACACACACATACCTGTGATCATCAGACAAGTCATACACGGGACACTGACCACACACATACCTGTGATCATCAGACAAGTCATACACGGGACACTGACACACACATACCTGTGATCATCAGACAAGTCATACACAGGACACTGACACACACACATACCTGTGATCATCAGACAAGTCATACACGGGACACTGACACACACATACCTGTGATCATCAGACAAGTCATACACAGGACACTGACACACACATACCTGTGATCATCAGACAAGTCATACACGGGACACTGACACACACATACCTGTGATCATCAGACAAGTCATACACAGGACACTGACACACACATACCTGTGATCATCAGACAAGTCATACACAGGACACTGACACACACACATACCTGTGATCATCAGACAAGTCATACACAGGACACTGACACACACATACCTGTGATCATCAGACAAGTCATACACAGGACACTGACACACACATACCTGTGATCATCAGACATGTCATACACAGGACACTGACACACACATACCTGTGATCATCAGACAAGTCATACACGGGACACTGACACACACACATACCTGTGATCATCAGACAAGTCATACACAGGACACTGACACACACATACCTGTGATCATCAGACATGTCATACACAGGACACTGACACACACACATACCTGTGATCATCAGACAAGTCATACACAGGACACTGACACACACATACCTGTGATCATCAGACATGTCATACACAGGACACTGACACACACACATACCTGTGATCATCAGACAAGTCATACACGGGACACTGACACACACATACCTGTGATCATCAGACAAGTCATACACGGGACACTGACACACACATACCTGTGATCATCAGACAAGTCATACACAGGACACTGACACACACATACCTGTGATCATCAGACAAGTCATACACGGGACACTGACACACACATACCTGTGATCATCAGACAAGTCATACACAGGACACTGACACACACATACCTGTGATCATCAGACAAGTCATACACAGGACACTGACACACACACATACCTGTGATCATCAGACAAGTCATACACAGGACACTGACACACACATACCTGTGATCATCAGACAAGTCATACACAGGACACTGACACACACATACCTGTGATCATCAGACATGTCATACACAGGACACTGACACACACATACCTGTGATCATCAGACAAGTCATACACGGGACACTGACACACACACATACCTGTGATCATCAGACAAGTCATACACAGGACACTGACACACACATACCTGTGATCATCAGACATGTCATACACAGGACACTGACACACACACATACCTGTGATCATCAGACAAGTCATACACAGGACACTGACACACACATACCTGTGATCATCAGACATGTCATACACAGGACACTGACACACACACATACCTGTGATCATCAGACAAGTCATACACAGGACACTGACACACACATACCTGTGATCATCAGACAAGTCATACACAGGACACTGACACACACACATACCTGTGATCATCAGACAAGTCATACACAGGACACTGACACACACATACCTGTGATCATCAGACAAGTCATACACAGGACACTGACACACACATACCTGTGATCATCAGACAAGTCATACACAGGACACTGACACACACATACCTGTGATCATCAGACAAGTCATACACGGGACACTGACACACACACATACCTGTGATCATCAGACAAGTCATACACAGGACACTGACACACACACATACCTGTGATCATCAGACAAGTCATACACAGGACACTGACACACACATACCTGTGATCATCAGACATGTCATACACAGGACACTGACACACACATACCTGTGATCATCAGACAAGTCATACACGGGACACTGACACACACATACCTGTGATCATCAGACAAGTCATACACGGGACACTGACACACACATACCTGTGATCATCAGACAAGTCATACACAGGACACTGACACACACATACCTGTGATCATCAGACAAGTCATACACAGGACACTGACACACACATACCTGTGATCATCAGACAAGTCATACACAGGACACTGACACACACATACCTGTGATCATCAGACAAGTCATACACAGGACACTGACACACACATACCTGTGATCATCAGACAAGTCATACACAGGACACTGACACACACATACCTGTGATCATCAGACAAGTCATACACAGGACACTGACACACACACATACCTGTGATCATCAGACAAGTCATACACAGGACACTGACACACACATACCTGTGATCATCAGACATGTCATACACAGGACACTGACACACACATACCTGTGATCATCAGACAAGTCATACACGGGACACTGACACACACACATACCTGTGATCATCAGACAAGTCATACACAGGACACTGACACACACATACCTGTGATCATCAGACAAGTCATACACAGGACACTGACACACACATACCTGTGATCATCAGACAAGTCATACACAGGACACTGACACACACATACCTGTGATCATCAGACAAGTCATACACAGGACACTGACACACACACATACCTGTGATCATCAGACAAGTCATACACAGGACACTGACACACACATACCTGTGATCATCAGACAAGTCATACACAGGACACTGACACACACATACCTGTGATCATCAGACATGTCATACACAGGACACTGACACACACATACCTGTGATCATCAGACAAGTCATACACGGGACACTGACACACACATACCTGTGATCATCAGACAAGTCATACACAGGACACTGACACACACACATACCTGTGATCATCAGACAAGTCATACACGGGACACTGACACACACATACCTGTGATCATCAGACAAGTCATACACAGGGACACTGACACACACACATACCTGTGATCATCAGACAAGTCATACACGGGACACTGACACACACATACCTGTGATCATCAGACAAGTCATACACAGGACACTGACACACACATACCTGTGATCATCAGACAAGTCATACACGGGACACTGACACACACACATACCTGTGATCATCAGACAAGTCATACACAGGACACTGACACACACACATACCTGTGATCATCAGACAAGTCATACACAGGACACTGACACACACACATACCTGTGATCATCAGACAAGTCATACACAGGACACTGACACACACATACCTGTGATCATCAGACAAGTCATACACAGGACACTGACACACACACATACCTGTGATCATCAGACAAGTCATACACAGGACACTGACACACACATACCTGTGATCATCAGACAAGTCATACACGGGACACTGACACACACATACCTGTGATCATCAGACAAGTCATACACAGGACACTGACACACACATACCTGTGATCATCAGACAAGTCATACACGGGACACTGACACACACACATACCTGTGATCATCAGACAAGTCATACACGGGACACTGACACACACATACCTGTGATCATCAGACAAGTCATACACGGGACACTGACACACACACATACCTGTGATCATCAGACAAGTCATACACAGGACACTGACACACACACATACCTGTGATCATCAGACAAGTCATACACAGGACACTGACACACACATACCTGTGATCATCAGACAAGTCATACACAGGGACACTGACACACACATACCTGTGATCATCAGACAAGTCATACACAGGACACTGACACACACATACCTGTGATCATCAGACAAGTCATACACGGGACACTGACACACACACATACCTGTGATCATCAGACAAGTCATACACAGGGACACTGACACACACATACCTGTGATCATCAGACAAGTCATACACGGGACACTGACACACACACATACCTGTGATCATCAGACAAGTCATACACGGGACACTGACACACACATACCTGTGATCATCAGACAAGTCATACACGGGACACTGACACACACACATACCTGTGATCATCAGACAAGTCATACACGGGACACTGACACACACATACCTGTGATCATCAGACAAGTCATACACGGGACACTGACACACACATACCTGTGATCATCAGACAAGTCATACACAGGACACTGACACACACATACCTGTGATCATCAGACAAGTCATACACAGGACACTGACACACACACATACCTGTGATCATCAGACAAGTCATACACAGGACACTGACACACACACATACCTGTGATCATCAGACAAGTCATACACAGGACACTGACACACACACATACCTGTGATCATCAGACAAGTCATACACGGACACTGACACACACACATACCTGTGATCATCAGACAAGTCATACACAGGACACTGACACACACATACCTGTGATCATCAGACAAGTCATACACAGGACACTGACACACACACATACCTGTGATCATCAGACAAGTCATACACGGGACACTGACACACACACATACCTGTGATCATCAGACAAGTCATACACGGGACACTGACACACACATACCTGTGATCATCAGACAAGTCATACACAGGACACTGACAACACACATACCTGTGATCATCAGACAAGTCATACACGGGACACTGACACACACACATACCTGTGATCATCAGACAAGTCATACACAGGACACTGACACACACATACCTGTGATCATCAGACAAGTCATACACAGGACACTGACACACACACATACCTGTGATCATCAGACAAGTCATACACAGGACACTGACACACACATACCTGTGATCATCAGACATGTCATACACAGGACACTGACACACACATACCTGTGATCATCAGACATGTCATACACAGGACACTGACACACACATACCTGTGATCATCAGACAAGTCATACACAGGACACTGACACACACACATACCTGTGATCATCAGACAAGTCATACACGGGACACTGACACACACATACCTGTGATCATCAGACAAGTCATACACAGGACACTGACACACACATACCTGTGATCATCAGACAAGTCATACACAGGACACTGACACACACATACCTGTGATCATCAGACAAGTCATACACGGGACACTGACACACACATACCTGTGATCATCAGACAAGTCATACACAGGACACTGACACACACATACCTGTGATCATCAGACAAGTCATACACGGGACACTGACACACACATACCTGTGATCATCAGACAAGTCATACACAGGACACTGACACACACACATACCTGTGATCATCAGACAAGTCATACACAGGACACTGACACACACATACCTGTGATCATCAGACAAGTCATACACAGGGACACTGACACACACACATACCTGTGATCATCAGACAAGTCATACACAGGACACTGACACACACATACCTGTGATCATCAGACAAGTCATACACAGGACACTGACACACACATACCTGTGATCATCAGACAAGTCATACACAGGACACTGACACACACATACCTGTGATCATCAGACAAGTCATACACGGGACACTGACACACACATACCTGTGATCATCAGACAAGTCATACACAGGACACTGACACACACATACCTGTGATCATCAGACAAGTCATACACAGGACACTGACACACACATACCTGTGATCATCAGACAAGTCATACACAGGACACTGACACACACATACCTGTGATCATCAGACAAGTCATACACGGGACACTGACACACACACATACCTGTGATCATCAGACAAGTCATACACAGGACACTGACACACACATACCTGTGATCATCAGACATGTCATACACAGGACACTGACACACACACATACCTGTGATCATCAGACAAGTCATACACAGGACACTGACACACACATACCTGTGATCATCAGACATGTCATACACAGGACACTGACACACACACATACCTGTGATCATCAGACAAGTCATACACAGGGACACTGACACACACATACCTGTGATCATCAGACAAGTCATACACAGGACACTGACACACACACATACCTGTGATCATCAGACAAGTCATACACAGGACACTGACACACACATACCTGTGATCATCAGACAAGTCATACACAGGACACTGACACACACATACCTGTGATCATCAGACAAGTCATACACAGGACACTGACACACACATACCTGTGATCATCAGACAAGTCATACACGGGACACTGACACACACACATACCTGTGATCATCAGACAAGTCATACACAGGACACTGACACACACACATACCTGTGATCATCAGACAAGTCATACACAGGACACTGACACACACATACCTGTGATCATCAGACAAGTCATACACAGGACACTGACACACACATACCTGTGATCATCAGACAAGTCATACACGGGACACTGACACACACATACCTGTGATCATCAGACAAGTCATACACAGGACACTGACACACACATACCTGTGATCATCAGACAAGTCATACACGGGACACTGACACACACACATACCTGTGATCATCAGACAAGTCATACACGGGACACTGACACACACATACCTGTGATCATCAGACAAGTCATACACAGGACACTGACACACACATACCTGTGATCATCAGACAAGTCATACACAGGACACTGACACACACATACCTGTGATCATCAGACAAGTCATACACAGGACACTGACACACACACATACCTGTGATCATCAGACAAGTCATACACAGGACACTGACACACACATACCTGTGATCATCAGACAAGTCATACACAGGACACTGACACACACACATACCTGTGATCATCAGACAAGTCATACACGGGACACTGACACACACATACCTGTGATCATCAGACAAGTCATACACAGGACACTGACACACACACATACCTGTGATCATCAGACAAGTCATACACGGGACACTGACACACACATACCTGTGATCATCAGACAAGTCATACACAGGACACTGACACACACACATACCTGTGATCATCAGACAAGTCATACACGGGACACTGACACACACATACCTGTGATCATCAGACAAGTCATACACAGGACACTGACACACACATACCTGTGATCATCAGACAAGTCATACACAGGGACACTGACACACACATACCTGTGATCATCAGACAAGTCATACACAGGACACTGACACACACATACCTGTGATCATCAGACAAGTCATACACAGGGACACTGACACACACACATACCTGTGATCATCAGACAAGTCATACACAGGACACTGACACACACATACCTGTGATCATCAGACAAGTCATACACAGGACACTGACACACACATACCTGTGATCATCAGACAAGTCATACACAGGACACTGACACACACATACCTGTGATCATCAGACAAGTCATACACAGGACACTGACACACACACATACCTGTGATCATCAGACAAGTCATACACAGGACACTGACACACACATACCTGTGATCATCAGACAAGTCATACACAGGACACTGACACACACATACCTGTGATCATCAGACAAGTCATACACAGGACACTGACACACACATACCTGTGATCATCAGACAAGTCATACACAGGACACTGACACACACATACCTGTGATCATCAGACAAGTCATACACAGGACACTGACACACACATACCTGTGATCATCAGACAAGTCATACACGGGACACTGACACACACATACCTGTGATCATCAGACAAGTCATACACAGGACACTGACACACACATACCTGTGATCATCAGACAAGTCATACACAGGACACTGACACACACATACCTGTGATCATCAGACAAGTCATACACAGGACACTGACACACACATACCTGTGATCATCAGACAAGTCATACACAGGACACTGACACACACATACCTGTGATCATCAGACAAGTCATACACAGGACACTGACACACACATACCTGTGATCATCAGACAAGTCATACACAGGACACTGACACACACACATACCTGTGATCATCAGACAAGTCATACACAGGACACTGACACACAC